>ML382437.1:83449-204365 GCA_005239525.1 Nicotiana knightiana | reverse complement strand
CCCCCCCCGATGTATGAAGAAATGGAGCAACGGGCCTTTGAAGTTCATCCATAATGAGGTATCCAAGCGATACTCCTACTTTTAATAGAATTAGATAAAAGAAAAAGCATATAGATGTATACACCTTAGGTGAGATTTTTGTTAAGAGGGGAATCGCAGCAATATTCTTTGTTTCCAAAAAGAAGAAAAATCAGAAAACACTTGTAAATAAACAAGTATACCCAACACAATCACCTCTGCAACAATTTTTGGGACGGACTTTCATGAAAAAGAAAAAATCCTATTACCAGAATGGAAGAGATTACTTAAGCCTTTTTCTTCTTCTTTTCTTAGTTTAATTATGTTCAAATTAGTTAAATTAAAAGGCCCCGTTTGATTCAATCAATGAATTAGCCCATTATGAGTCTTCTACATTTTATTTTAATTAATTTTATATCTATATATATATATATATATATATATATAATTAGATAACAATAAAAAAAAATCATATCATTCGTGTCTCTGTTAGAACACGACAAAACTAAATGGTTCAAATCTAAATTTATTTTAGGCTGTAAACCTAATTTTCCTGGGATCGTAGTTCAATTGGTCAGAGCACCATCCTTTCAAAGAGGAAGCTGCGGGTTTGAGCCCCGTTAGTCCTAATGGATTCAATATATATATCAATTCATCTCTCTATTTTTTGTGAAAAAGGGGGACAGGGAGCGTAATTTCATTCCCAACGGGGGATCTTTTTTTTCTTTTTTGTTTCGCATTTGTACCTTTGTGAGGCTAGTCTGGTAGGTCTTTGTCGAAGTCGGTTAGTGGAAATATTGCATCTTATTACTCTTTCATTTTCCATAGTGTCGGGTCTATGTATTGTCTATTTCTTTTGCTTTGCATCTACTTTCTCATTTTTATGATATTATTTTTCATATGATTTATATTGGTGGTAATAATATTGTCTCTTTCGTCTTTTTAAGCCGAGGGTCATTCGGAAACAGCCTGTCTACTCCCGTGGGATAGAGGTAAGGTCTACATACACACTACCCTCCCCAGACCCCACTATTTGGCTAATTCATGTATTGAATAAAACAGGGCCTTTTAATTTAAATAATTTAAACTTAATTAAACTAAAGAGTCACGCTCTTTAAACGCCATATAAGAAAAGAAGAAGAAAAGGCCTTAAGTCATCACTTCCAACCCTCTCTCTCTCTCTCTATATATATATATATATATGTATGTATGTATAGATAATAATAATTAAGTCTATCTATTCATTTTTTTTGTGTTGTCCCGGTAAGCCCACGCCTGTGTAGAGTAGATCATTCAACACCTACGACACATACCCTTTTTGAACCTATTGGTCCTAGTATCATAGGCGACCGAACGTCTTCCCTCTAATTGCACCTAGCGAAGATATGGAAAACTAATAATGTATCCCCGGATCATGTCCCAACCTAATACATCTGAGGCCCGACCTCATTGAGATTTCGTAAGTAACTCAGTGCAAGAACTTGGAACTAGTTCGGTCTTGACCCTAATATTATTCTTCTTTTAGTAGATGTCGGCATAAAAAATGTTGTTTCATCTGCAAATCTTACCATTGAAGGAATAAGTATTGATTTGACTTGATTGCTTTGACCAGGTCCAGCTAAGTTGGGTCTTTTCCCCCTTGTCAGGTGTGGGCCACACTTCAGAAAGGCAAAAAAGGGGGTCTGCTATTTCTCGACCCATAGAGAATCTCCGTATTGCTGATCGCCCGAACTAGCCTAAGATAGGGCTAGCTATAAGGAGTGTCATCTCTTTCANATAAACAAAGTTGTTTCATCTGCAACTCTTACTATTGAAGGAATAAGTATTGCTTTCTCTTGATTGCTTTCACTAGGTCTAGCTAAGCTGGGTCTTTTCCTCCTTGTCATGCGTGGGCCACACTTCAGAAAGGCAAAAATGGGGGTCTGCTGTTTCTCGCCCCATAGAGAATCTCCATATTGCTGATCGCTCGAACTAGCCTAAGATAGGGCTAGCTATAACGAGTGTCATCTCTTTCGATCTAGCTCAAATACTTATTTAAGGTATTCTCAGAAAGCACAACCTCGCTAGTAGTTGAGATCACCGAAGCATATCCACTTGAAGCACTCACTTCAACTCATGTGCGCACATCAGAGAAGAGAGTACCCTCTTTATTATAAGACAGGGACCCCACGTCATTTCTTAAGAGATGGAGCAATCGTCACGTGACAGCTCAAAGCCGACTGGTACAACCTGCGTGCTTGCCTACTCATCCCGGCCTTACAGGAACATCTAATGATGGAAAACTACTTTCACGTTCGGTTCAGAGAGCACCTGAAATCTCCTTTGCCCCAGGTATGCATCGTACGATGTAGGGAACGATTTTCAGGTTGACAATTCAGAGTGCTAGAATCCTCGTACCAGCTAATTGGTGAGCCCCAGTTCGTTCAGGGCATTATAGTTACCTTACAGCCTTTAGAATTTTCAGACAGTCAATATTTTTCAGTACATAATTAGAGGCTTCTTAGACTAGAGTAACAGTTAGAAAGAGTCACAAAAGCAGTTATCATATTTTATGGTTATCAGTTTACCTCAATTACCTTTTATATAGTATTTCAGTTAGAAGGTTTAAAGTTATTCATTATGCCAATTATCAGTTATTTAGTTACCAGATCTCTAATTTTCAGTATCCAAATTATGTTAACTTTTGAGTATACAATGATGCCTATGGGTGATAAAATAAAATGCAAGTAACAATATTTTACCTCATAGAATAATTTTATTTTGATTATTGAAATTGGAGCGATGGGTTGGATGATGATAGTTCAGATGTCAGGGCCTACGGTGTAACTAGTTAAGAATTTGACCGCAACTGGCATAGAATTGGTCACTATAGTTTTGGAAAGAATAGAGCCTAAGGGCAAAATATCCAGGAGTCAGAAACGTTTGATATTACTAGAGATCTATTTTTCGTACGACTCGTGCATAAGACTAAGAAGACATTATGTGAGAAATTAGAATCAAGAGCATCCGACATTGAATTTTAGGGAATGATTTTAAGTTGTTCACATTTATTCCTGTTAAAACTAGAAAGTACTATGTTAGTAAGTTACAATTAGGCGCATATATTATTGTTAGATAAAGGATATGACAGTCCCCCTTAGGTTATGTGACTAAGTGTTTACCCCATAAGTTTATAGGTTGATATGATTTTTAACTATACAGAAAGTTCGGGGTTAGATATTCCAATGTCGTTTAATATAGATGAAATTTCCGTAAGTGTGATCCATGTACATAGTACAAAAGAAAGATAGTGTGCGACCATAGAATAGGATTGGATGCTGAGGGAAGTTAGGAATAACCTTATGCTTCACTTTAGTTATTCAAAGCAGAACAAGCAAATAGGATTCTAGCAGGTGGTTAGCAAAACAATAGTAAGTAAGTTCTGAGTAGATACAGTAAATTAGCAATTTCTGCAGAGCTAGTAGAGGTAGGATTTGATTTACTTAGCTAGGTTAACACTAGTGAGTGGGTAATGGTTTGAAACATCGAACACATATTAGAACCCAAAGAGTTTAAGTTAAACCCGAAGTACAGTGACAGTGGAAGAAAAAAATCAGCTAGGTAGTAAGAGAGCAAACTACAGAAGAATAGCCTTTAAGAGTTAGCGAAAAGGGGTTTCCCCAAAAATTGTCAAGGTGAGCGGAGTTAAATTATTAAGATTGCGCATTTCGTTTATGTAAGTAATTTAGTTATCTCTAGTTAGAAATATTGCTCAGACGTAAGTCGGAAGATGAGTAGTCATTGACGTAAAGTGCAAAGAATTGCAGAAGATAGGGGAATTTGTTTGGATCCCGACAAAAGAGAAGGATCCACAAGCACCTGACCTTAACCTTTGGTCTAAGGGGGAGATGAAAAAATCTTCAATAAGTCCAATTGGAGATTTTAAACCCGAAAAGTTAGCATTAAATACAAAAAACTCAATTCAGTAATGAGAAGAAAAAGATATAATTACCACAAGGAATGTTCCTATCATGTGTAAGAAACACAAAGTGAGTAGAATGATCACCATCATAGTTATTGATGATAAAGTGATCACAAAAAACTATAAAATCACGCTCAATTATATTTCACAAGGGTAATACTATTGCACGAGACTCTAAAATTCGGAGTACTGGTCAACGACTTAGTTCAAAATAATACTATAAGTGTTTTCAGGAAGTATCTTAAAAAGCTAATCAAGTAAGGAAAAGATAGCTCATGACTGGGGCAGACAAGGGAACTATGGTGAAAGAAGTTCACTACTTAGACAAGCTAGGAGTTTGAATTTCGGACCCTGAAGATTGTGGAGTTGTTGCCTAGACAAGACTTGTTCCTCCTTAGTAGCCGATGTAAAGGAGACACAGTTTGATGATCCAAACATGTTGCAGCTAAAAGAGGGGATACACAAGCATAAGACGAGGGCTTTTGAAAGGGGAGAGATGATGACACTTTGAGGTACCAAGATAGATTGTGTGCTCCAACCATAGATGGACTTAGTGAGGGAGGAACATGTTAGAAGCCCATAATTCCAGGTAATCTATCCACTTAGGTTCCCAAAAGATGTATCATGATCTTAAGGATATTTATTGGTGGAACAACATGAAAAAGAACATCGCAGACTTTGTGGCCAAGGGTCAAAATTTTCAGCAATTGAAAGTCGAGTAGCAGAAAGCCTTGTGTTTTAACATAGAATACATATGTTATTTAGTGGAGATTGTAAATATGGACTTTATAATAGGGTTATATTGCTCATGTTAAAAGCATGATTTGTATGGGCGAAGGTTTAGATCGCCAATTTTTTGGTTCGAAATTGGCGAAGCAGAGTCTTTGGGACCATATTTGGTCTATCAAACTACGGAGAAAGTCAAGTTGATTCAAGAGCATCTGAAGACGGATCTGAGAAGCCAAAAGTCCTATTCAGATGTGCAGCGTAGAGACCTTAAGTTTCAAGTTGATGATTGGGTGTTTCTGAAAGTTTTGCCCATGAAAGGTGTTATAAGATTTTGGTAGAAAGGAAACCTCAATCCCATATGCATCGAGATATATATGATTCTTTGATAGGTCGGGAAAGTATCTTATAGGTTAGAGTCTCCGCCATAATTTGTGGTTATACACCTAGTATTTCATGTGTCATGTTATAACATTCATGTTTCGAGTATTTAGATCTCATCTCACGACATTTACGTTTCCATTATATAGATATGATGTTATAACATTCATGTCAGTTCAGAACTTAGATACTCATGCCAGTTTAGTAATCAAATATTTGTGCCAGTCTAGTATTCACGTATTCATGGCAGACCAATACTAACGTATATGTCTCATGTTATGAGTATTATGATGCCATGTGAGGCTTGTGGTATGCTCTATTAGCTGTCAGGTAATTTGGAGAAATGTGAAATGTAGCTCTGATTCAAAACTTATATTATAATCACCATGTCTTTTAGTATTCTGTCAGCTTAATGTTCAGTCAGTTCAGTAGCCATTCAGCTCAGTAGCTATTCAGTTAAGTATCTCATCACATCAGCAATCATGTATTCATTTAGTTTAGTATGCGTGTGTTCATGAAGGTTCAACATTCACATGTTTCCCTCAGTCCCGTTAAGGTCCAGAATTAGCTGTAGTTAAAATCATGATATTTATTCGAGGATGAATGATCCCAAGGGGGAGATAATGTAACACTCCGTAAATATGAATTAGTCGTGGATGTATTAAATGATTATTAATGTGACCATTCAACATGTGAAGTCCTATCGGGATAAGTATGGGTCGAAACATTTATTTTTTAATCAAGACCGATAGTGAGGTGCATAAAATTCGATAGAATCGACTAGGTTTATGGGAGGTCCGTCTTATAGCCTTAGACAGTGAAAGGCCATGAAAACTCATGGTCATAGACATTGCAAGGCACTTTCTAGGGTATTAACCTCAACTCCACTAACAGTGCAAGGCACTGTAGTTTTGGCGCCTCTAATAGCGCCTTGCACAGTTATTATGGAGCCCCTGACGTTGCCCCCCGTCAATGATGTTTTTCCGAGATACTTTTATTTCCTCCTTAATATTTGGGACACGTACACTTATTTAAACCCTACCTACAAACCGAAACACATACATTTGCTCTAGAACTGGGAGCTCTCAAGTACCCAACTTATCCAAGGTCCCTCTATCATCCAAGGTAAGTTCTAGCGAGGATTCAAAGTTAATTTCAATTCTCCAACACTTTATTAACATGGGGAAATCCTTCAAATCATTAGATATTTGACCAAGACATCATTGTTGATAAAAGAAACCCTAGAACAGGAATTCAAGAGGATTGGACTTCAAAAAGGTAATGCTTCTACTCCCTAATCATTTATTACTATGAACTGATGAGGTTTTGAGAGAATAGTGGATGGGTTTGATAAAGGGAATGAAATGAACTATGCTAGGGTTTTTGGTTGTTGACTTAACATTGTTATAATCATATGTATAAATGAGAAATATTGTTAGTTACATCTATTTGGGATTGAAGAATCACCTAGAATTACTAGAATGAGAATTGGATGAAGAAAGCACCATTACTAAGGGATATGAGGCTTTACAGCCACAAGGTGTTTGATAAACTGCCTAAGTAACCCAAACATGAGCCTTAGTGCTAATATTGGTTCCTCTTGAAATATATTGACATAGATTATCATTGAGAGAGGCGACAAACAATGTCATACGCTTAAAATGACTAGAGTCAAGGTATGTGAGGCTAACTCTCTATGTTATGGAATGTTAATGATTCTTCCTGCACTACATTTCCTTTACGACATTACTAATATCCTCTGAAATATAGTTAAGCCTAGTTCCTCGAATAGTTGCAGAACTTCTATTATTAGCTTCATAACTCGCTCATCACATTCATTATGGATGTTGTGAGCTCAATGCGTAATCAATATAGACTTGGTATTAATGCCCATGTGTCTCGGTCTAGATTACTCAAACTGTCATAAAATATTGAAGTTTCAGTATTCATAATCAGTTTAAGAATACATGTCTCAGTATAGTCCTATTCAGTATTCCAGTATCATGTAAGTCAGTGTGATTCGGTTTTTCAGTATCATGTATTGCAGTCAGTTCCTAGTTTAAAATCCCTAAATGTTGAACACTCGTATTTGGGCACGAGGTCGCAGTTTATGCTTTATGTATCTTTGGTCTTGAGGTTAAATTTTATGCTTTATGCATCTTTGCGCCCGAGGCCGCAGCTTGTGCACATTTATATTGGTCCTGAAACCACGATTTAATATTCAGATAAATAGGTGGTTCATCATTCGAAAGAGGGAGTATTCATATTCTTACTTCCTTTGTTCTGTTCAGTTATCAGTTATCAGTTATCATTTCCTGTTCACTTCCAACAACTATCATTTCCGTTATCAATTATAAGTTATCATTTCAGCTATTAGTTATCAGTTATCATTTCAAATTCAGTTTTAGCAGTTATCATTTTGGTTTTCTATTATCAATTCTCAATTATCAGTTCAGTTTCAGTTTCAGCACTTATGGTTGTTTATTTCAATTGTTTTACATACCAGTGCAATTCAAATGCATTGACATCCCCTTTGCCCGGGGCTTGCATCTCACGATGTAGGTAACAATTTTTAAGTTGACGAGTTAGAGTGCTATGATTCTCGTACTAGCTAATTGGTGAGACCCAGATGTTTTGGGGAATTATAGTTACCTTATGGCCTTTAGTATTTTTAGACAGTTACTTTTTTCAGTACTTCATTAGAGTCTTCATAGTAGTGTAACTGTTAGAAAGAGTCACATGTTTTTCATGTTAAGCAATGTTGACTACACATGCATTATAGACTTTTATTTGTGTTTCCACACTTTAATTTAAATAATTCAGACTTTCAGTATATCAACATGTGTTAGTTTATCTTGCACATTCAGTATATTATGATATTACATGCTGATTTAGTCAGCCAGTTGGTTCACTCGATCACAGTAGTTAGGCACCGGGTGCCTTGTTACGTCCAGGCCCAGGTTCAGGGCGTGACAAGCATGATCGTGATGATAAAGACATTAGCATTAGTTATTCTTAGAATATGATGGGTTATGAAATGGATAGAAAAAATTGTTTCATTACAAGTGTGCCTTTTTAAGTAATAATAAGCCATAAGGAGAAATGGCCAAGTACGTGACACCAATTGCCTTCTTGAGTGTAGGGAAATCAGTTGACTCGAAATGAGAAGATTTTTGCACTATGAATGTGATAGTGGTTTTAAAAAATACATGAAGTTGCATTATTCTCTTAACAGTATTCGATACAACGAGGCTACGCTCCGAGCCCACGAGGTTGAAAAAGAGGTTGATCACTTCTGAGATTATTATTATTCTGACAGCTTAACCCTTCTTGATATTTGATCCTATATGAGAGGTCTAGTGATGCGATAAACTTGTCTTTAAAATAAACATGCTCATGATATGTGCAAAACTCTAAAACATCCATCTGAAGTGGGGAGGAAAAAGGTCGCTACAATGCTACTTAATTTCAATCATACATGAGTGAAACCATGTAGCCAGGACATCTTAATATTGGGATTAAATCATGCATTTGTTAGAGAGGTTCTAATGGCTAATACGATGCTCCGGGGAGAAAGGAAAATGAAACTCCTATCTACCCAGTGATGTGCAATACTAAAGATAGTAAAATCCCTGCTCATGACAATGGTATGGTAAATAATTCTAGAAGTCAAATGTTTAGAGATAACGAAACCCGGGGAGGCACTATAGAATAATCATGGAAGGCTTGTGAATATTCATAATGAGTTCGCCACGAGTTTTGTGACTTGAAAAGTACACAGATTCGAATGAATGATGGGAGGAACATGAGAAGCAGACATGATGCTATGATAACCCCAAAAGTGCATTCGGTCTTGACGAAGAGCCTATTAAGGATCATTATGAGAAATGAAGTGTTACATAGACATATGGAAGGACACGATCTCTCATGGTTATCTAGTAAGTGTCGGGAGTCTAGAACGATTAATTTACTAACTAAGGAACACATTGTAGATGTGTAAAGAGAAAACGTACACTTTTGTATGAACTAGACACGTTTCTGCTATAGCAACTCTCATGTTGCAGTACCTGACCACGTCATGAGCCGCTACAATTCTAGGAACGAGGTGAGTTACTCACCGGGGTATGATTTAGGTGGAATGAAAGTTATATTAAGATGGTCAAACAAAAGATTTTCCTATGATGAATTTGAGAATATCTCAAATTTTTGAGAAACTTTATATGGACAATTGACATGCACACACATGATAGGTGATGAGACCTGCTCTTAAGATACTAGCCAGTGAAAAGGGTTTATGATAATTTTCACAACGGGAGTAAACTGATTGTTCAAATTGTGTGAGCCAAATGCACAGGAGAGAGGGTGGCTCAAGAAAGATCTCAGCACTAGGATGCTTTACAATAGATTGGATACCCTATAGGTAAACATTATGATGGTGCATGAATAAGTGAGCATATGTTATCGATTTGAATCAGAAGGTTCTATAAGAAATCCATCATGTATAACCCTTTGTTGAGAATTTAGGGAAGCAAGTGGGAAGTATTAACCTAGGGTTATCTCATTTCAAGGAAATCATTATACAACTCAATTCCTCAAGAGATTGTAAGTAAGAGAATTGTTATAATGAGGCTTCATGCATAATTCATCTCGTTCCAAGAGTAGATACATGCAATATTTTGTGATTCGATTTCTTGTTAAGACCATATTTAGGTATGCTCTTTGTATATGGTCGAAATGGGAGGAGTCTGATTTCGAAATTCTGTTATGCCAACTCCGAGCTTTAAAGGTCTCAAAGTGAAGTTTGAAGCCCAGTCTCAGAATACATACATCGAGAGAGCATATCGAAGGCTCGATACAACCTACTCGAGAGAGCATATCGAATGTCCGTCGCGACCTACTTTGATATAGTGCAAAATCGATGACAGTCAAGAAAAAGTGGGAAGTTCCCATGGACACGTGGTTAGGACGGATAGGATTTTCAAGGAATAGTACAACTCTGTACTAAACCATTATTGTATACGGTTAAAATCGGAGAACCCAATTTTACGGTCATTATGACGCTTAGAAGGCTCGAAGGCTCGAGTTTTGGCATCGAGGGGTCATATCAAAGGTCTTCAACCTCGGGTCAGTACAAATTGAAACCAACATGGAAAGGCAGGAAAACCCTAAAAGGCACGTGGCTAAAGCTGACAAAGTACAGAAATTTGTACAAACCCGTACCGTGGCATTAAATGGATGTACCAACCATCTCTCTTTGAATTAATTACACATGTACTATGTTGGGATTCCCCCCACATATATAAAGGGGACCTTTGTCACTTTTTAACACACATGATATTCAATAAAAGAACAAGAACATCCTCTACTATCTAACTAAAACATTCTCTAGAACTACGTCATTTATTTATTACTTTTCATTTATTGTGTTATTGAGTTATTCTTAATTTATTACTTGTTCTTTATCATAAATAGGCCGTCCTTTAGGCCTCCAGCTCTGTTATATTGTTCTCGACAGTCCTCGTCAAGCTCTAAGCTCGACCTCGAGGCCTGTTTCGACCAGCCTCGAGACCAGCCCCTTTGATGCTTGGTTTGCTAGATCTCGTTACCTTTTGTTCTTATCTCATTTTATCACTTATCACTTAGCATCTACTGCCTAAATAACTGGTATTAAAATAGATCACGTATTTTAGGACCTTATAATCAAATATAATTGTAATTATCGTTTTCAAGATAAGCAATTATATAATTGTACCAATAGTATTTTTTGGTCATAATTAGAAATGTACCATATTAGGGTTTTCCCCCTCCTATATAAAGGGGACCCCAATCATTTGTAAAAGGGACATGAAATTCACTGTTATAGAATATTCTACTCTACTTTTCTCGTTTGCCATGGATAAACTTATTTTTCAACTTTATTGGTCTTCATTTATTGTTCATACTTTATTGTTACTAAGCTAGCCTCGAGGCCCTGAAATCCCCAAGCTTGAGGCCCTCATTCCTTTAGCAACACTGGTACGATTATCACGTTTTTCTTACTTACACTTGACATTTCCTGATGATTAACTAGTATTGGAATAAATCACATATTTTTAGAACCACAAATCAAGTATAATTGTTAAATCCATTTTTGAGGTATGCAGCTTGGCGCACACCGTGGGGCTAAAGATAATAGTGATTATTTTGGTGCTAGTTTTCTGATAACATAAGTTATTCTTCACACTTTTTCTTGTCCAAAGATTCTTTGATTTCAGGTTAAAACATATATAACTCAGCAAACACACATGAAAACAACGGTCTTGAAGGGTTTAGATTCAAAAAATTTCATGCAAAAGCCATTCCATCAAGTGCATCTCCGATGCCCATCCCGAAGAAATTCAGAATGCCCGATCTCCCGAAGTACATTGGAGTCTCGGACCCTAATGAGCACATTACTGCCTACACTTGTGCAGTGAAAGGGAATGGCCTAAGAGATGAAGAGATCGAATCCATTCTATTGAAAATAATTGGACAAACACTATCCAAAGGGGCCATGATGTGGTATTGAGTGCCCCGCCATAGTTTGGGTGGATGTACACACTAGGTACCAGTCGAAGATCAGGGTCGAGGACGTTCAATTGGAAGTCCCCTCGGGATCCGTGTATCCTAGCAGAGTCTTAGCAAAGGAATCGAGGCTTCCAGAAAGAGAGCCAGGCCAAACCAAGAAGGTTATCAACCGTACTTAGAAAATCGGAGAAATATCCTGACACGTAACGTACCTCCAAATGACCAAAGGATGGCCCTAAGAAAGAACACTCGGGGACTCCTGAGCAAAGCAGGGTTCGACAGGCACACAGGCCGGTAGAGGCACCCCAGCTATCTGAGTACAACTTAACCATCGACGTTTCATACATCGTATTGGCCATAAGGAACCCCAACTTGATATGCGAATATCACGACATCCATGGTCATAGGACCGAGGATTGCAAACAGTATCAGGAAAAGGTAGCCCGACTAATAAACAGAGGCACCTTCGAGAATTCCTCAGTGACAGAGCTAAAAACCAATTTTGGGAAAGAGAGGCAAACAATAAAAGTGAAACAAAAGAACCACGACACGTCATCCACATGATTATTTGTGGAGTCGATGTCCCTCAGGGACCCATTTTTAAGCAAACGAAAGTATCCATTACGATGGAAAAGCGCACTCGGAGATACATACTTGAAGACACCCTTTCATTCAACGAAGAGGACATCGAGACCTTATCTCAACCTCATAATGACGCACTAGTAATTTCTTTTCTTTTGAATAAATTTCAAATTAAACATGTGCTCGTGGATCCAGGTAGCTCGACCAACATAATTCGGTCGAGGGTGGTAGAGCAAGTCGGGATGCTCATCTAGATCATTCCCGCCTCCCGAGTCCTCAATGGATCAACATGACAAGCAAGAAAATGAAAGAGGAAATCATCCTCCCAGTCGACATGGCCGGCAAAATTCAAGATACCAAGTTTCATGTCATCGAAGGTGACATGAGATACAATGCATTTCTTGGAAGGCCATGGATTCACAATATGAGGGTGGTGACGTCAACCCTTCCTCAAATGATGAAGTTTCCTACGAAGGATGGAGTAAATATAGTATACGGAGAGCAGCACACAACAAAAGAAATGTTCGCAGTGCATGATGTGGTTTCGACGCCTTTTACGTCGAAGGAGCCAAAAAAATAAGCAACCAGCCAAGTAACAATCACAAGCTACATCCTCGTAGGAGTGAATAAAGGACCGTGCCGCGTCCTTGGAACCAATAAAGGACCGTGTCACATCCTCAAACGGATAACCAAAGCATATCGAGGCGTCAACCTCGTCGCAACTAAGGTAAAATCCTCTCCCTTTTTCTTTCACACTTTACGCTAACATGTGTGCATGTGTTCGATTGAAAGGAGTCGAATCACCCCGCAACTCGAAGGCCTTAGGTTTTAAGGAATTTGTTGTGCTCTTTTTACCTCACATCAGATTTTATCCCAAATGGGTTTTACCGGCGAGGTTTTTAACGAGGCAACATCCATATGCTAACTAAGGAGAACTCACCAAGTATTTAAGGCTTCTCTTTAATCAACCTCAAATACTGAGGGGCATCCCCCCAGGAGATCATTGAAATATGACAAAAAGGGTCTCGACAGGAGAGTGATGTATCAGACCAAACGGTCAAATGAACCGTGTCATCATAGAATAATCAAACACTCGATTATGAAAACATGTATACTTGTAACAAGTAATCAGATAAGTATCTTTTATAATCAAAACATTTCGCGCATCAAAGAAGTTTGCTATTTTCACAAGAGACAGCCCCAAGGCCAAAAACATATCAAGCACTCGAAAACTGTCCTCGATAGTCACTCCATCGAGTCACCAAAAACTCAAAGCTATAAGACCTCAGGGCCGGCAACTTCAAGAACATAAGCCCTCCTCGAGGAAATATCAAATTTGACTCGGGGACTTTCCTCGACAGTTGGCTCATCAAGTTATCTAACTCGAAGCCGTAAGACCTCAGGACCGAAAACTTCGAACTCATAAGCCCTCCACAAGGCAATATCTATGACATAAGACCTCCAAGAGGCAATATCAATTACGACTCAAGGACTGAACTAGATAGTCGACTCATGGCCGTAAGACCTCAGGGCTGGCAACGTCAAACTCGTAAGCCCTCAATAAGGCAACATCAAAACTATAAGACCTCAAGCAAGGCATGTAAAAATTTGTAAGACCTTTAAAAAAAAGGCATAATTCCCATATCAAAGTGAAGGCTATATATCGAACTTGTAAGACCCCCAAAGGCATAACCTCGATATAGACGCTATGGCTATCTCACTCGGGGACTAAAAGGCTACGGCCAGATATAATGACCACCGTCATAAGGCACCGACCAAACTAACGTGACTCGGAGACGTCCGATTGTTGCCATAAGTTAGTTAAAGAGCCCAAGTCTCCAGCTAGTCGTACCGACCTAACACGTAAGAACCCAAGTTGCCAACTACAGGTCGTATCGACACAAAGCGCCTCAGGGCCGATTTTGAAAACCTGAGGGCCGTTGAGCGCTAGTCGAAACCCGACTCTAAGACTAAGCCCAAAATTGTTAACTAAAGCCCCTCAGGGCCAAAAATCGTAAGATCCTAAGTCGCTCGCTACATTAAAGGTCGTATTGACGTTACGCGTAAGAGTCCAAGTCGGCAGCTACAGGTCGTACCGACCCAAAATGCTTGAAGGCCAATTTTGAAAACCTAAGGGCCGTTGAGCTCGAGACAAAACCCGACACGGAGACAAAGCCCAAAATTGTTAACAAAAGCGCCTCAGGGTCAAAAAGTGTAAGACCCCAAGTAGCCCGCTACATTAGAGGTCATATCGACCTTATGCATAAGAGCCCAAGTTGCCAGCTATAGGTCGTACCTACGCAAAGCGCCTCAGGCCGATTTGAAACCTGAGGGCCGTTGAGTTGGAGTCGAAACCTGACTCGGAGACAAAGCCCAAAATTGTTAACTAAAGCGCCTCAGGGTGAAAAAGCGTAAGAGCCCAAGTGGACCGCTATATTAAAGGTCATATCGACCTTACACAAAAGAGCCCAAGTCGCCAGCTATAGGTCATACCGACCTAAAGCGCCTCAGGGCCGATTTGAAAACTGAGGGCCGTTGAACTCGAGTCGAAACCCAACTAGGAGACAAAGCATGAAACGGTTAACTAAAGCACCTCTGGGTCAAAAAGCGTAAGAGCCTAAGTGGCCCGCTACATTAAAGGTCGTATCAACCTCACGCATAAGAGAACGAGTCGCCAGCTACAGGTCGTACGGACCCAAAAGGCTTACGGCCGATTTTGAAAACCTGAGGGTTGTTAAGCTCGAGTCGAAACCCAACTCGGAGAAAAAGCCCAAAATAGTTAACTAAAGCGCCTCAAGGTCAAAAAGCGTAAGAGCCCAAGTGGCCCGCTACATTAAAGGTCGTATCGACCTTACGCGTAAGAGCCCAAGTCACCATCTACAGGTCGTACCGACCCAAAATGCCTCAGGGTCTATTTGAAAACCTGAGGGCCGTTGAGATTGAGTCGAAACCCGACTCGGACACGAAGCCCGAAACAGTTAACTAAAGCGCCTCAGGGCCAAATGCGTAAGAGCCCAAGTCTCCAACTTCAAAAGCCTCATGGCTAATTTATAACCCCAAGGGTTTCATCTCAAAGTCCGATTCATCAGGTTAACTATAGACAAGAAAATCAAATAAACCAAAGAATCTTTCATATATATATATATATGTGTGTGTGTGTGTGTGGGTGTGTGTGTGTGTGTGAATTACAAATACATATTTATAACGCTCCCACAGGAGTTTTATGCGAACAACAAAGAATAAAATCTAGTCTGCTCTCCGGACCAGCTCCCTCAAAGGCCCCTCGGACAACCTCTCACGGTGGCCTTCAAAGGCCCCTATGTGTGTGTGTGTGTGAATTACAAATACATATTTATAACGCTCCCACAGGAGTTTTATGCGAACAACAAAGAAGAAAATCTAGTCTGCTCTCCGGACCAGCTCCCTCAAAGGCCCCTCGGACAACCTCCCACGGTGGCCTTCAAATATCAGCATCAACTCAAGAAGAGAGGAAAAACTTGGCTTCGATCTCGTCCGCCTTGGCTTGCTTTATCTCACCCGAGATGTTAAGCCCCTAGCATGTATCTCTTCGGGGTTCTCCCTCCGAGACTTGCATCGGGCATACTCATTTCCCCTCCTCTCTCTATCAAAATCTCTCCTCAGCTCAGCCCGAGCACCAGCAACATCTTTCAAATAAACAACCACTGCCTTATCGGCCTTCGCCTCGAACATCTTCAGCTTCAGCCGAGGCATCCACGACCTCGGCCTTCATATTCAAAAGATTGGTCTCGAGCTCGGCAATCCTGCTCGTCTGTATCTAGCTAATTTCTCGAGCATTGCAAAGTTTCACCTCGAGGGCAGAAGCCTTGGCCAAGGCATTCCTTTGGGCCGCAACATGAACACATATCTGCGCCTTCAACTCATGGCATTCAGAATTCACTTGCCCGACCTTGGCCCAAAGGCATTCTAGTGTTTTCGTTTTCTCTAAATCTGAAGCACCTAAACATTATTTCCCAAAAGCGGGAAAGGAGCATGATCTTCTTCAGGACAAGAGTTACCTGACACTCGAGATTGCCCCCATGGTTTCGATTTCATTACTTCTTCGTCTGAAGATGTATCAACTCTTTTTTCTTCTTATTGTAAAGAAGCTTGAGAGATTTTTCCTTGCCCAAATCTTCCCACAACCTAGTGTCACAACAGAGCAGCTCAAACTTGAGTTCAAAAAACGAAAATTCATAGCTAAAAAGCCAGCAAGGCCAATCAAAACTCACCTGAGAACAAAGTCACTAAGCCTCATCAAATGTTGAGCATGCATCAACTGGCCTGACCCCCATCGGCACCAGTTGAATCGCTCTCGGTAGGGGCATGACCACTCGAGGTCCCATTTGGTTCGGGCGGCCCTCGGCCCCAATCATCCCTCGAAGTACCTTCGAGCGCAAAAACAGATGAGGGAAGGGGACCCTTGTTCTTTCCCTCTCAAGGAACCTCTCCCTCAAAGCTAGAGGTCTCAGGCCTAGAAAATCGGCAACCTCGGGAGGCCCCCTGTCTCGAGTCATAGATGAAGAAACATCCCCCCTGAGGAGAGCTGATATCCACTGAATAACCAACATATATGATGTCTTCTTCAGCAGCGACATCTCTTTTTTGTCTCTGTGCAGGCCCCACCTCAGTGGGAGTGTCCTCTTCCATCGAGGACCTTTTTCATTTATTATCCTCCCTCGGCCCCGAAGCCAACGGTCCTTCCCTCTCTTCGAAGGAGCACAGTCTCACCTCCAAGAAACCACCAGTTCCTGTGGTAGTGGAGTTAGTACACATAAAAGGAATATTCTCAAAAGGGTAATCACATGGCTCATGCCGTGGTGTTTTGCTTCCCATCTGCCCTTCGAAAGATCTCGCCACTTGCGTTCATCGTAGGTCGACGAGGTTGCCAGCTTCCTAGTCCAGTCCGCAAGATCAGGGATCTCTTCCGGCATCCACGAAACCACTGAGAAAAAGAAAGAAACATCCTTATAGATCAACCAAATCAAAGAGCACTAAGGTACGACGTAGCTTACGTTTGAATTTTTCACCGAACAAACCTACTCATCCATCATTGGTTATGGCCCTCGTCGTCACTAGAAATAAAGGGTCTCGTGGATCAGCGTCGTAGCATAATCAGGCCCCGACAATGCTTAGGTCGATACAGTCTAATAAGGTAGTTAAGGGTAAACTCGAGCCCAGCCTTTTCGGTAAAATACCTCATCATTAGCACTATCCGCCAAAAGGAGGGGTGAATCTGAGCCAAGGTGACTCGATACCTCTTGCAGAACTCGAGCACCAGGCGGTCAAGGGGGCCCAATGATATAGATAAGGTATCTACAACATCACATTTTCTCCCCAGCTGCAGTATCTCCTTACGGCCTCAAGACGTTTTTCTTTTATCGATCGAACAAACTCGAGGCATGCTCTAGATGGCTCAGGGCGTCGAAAGGTTTCTCTAATGAAAAATCTTTCTTCGAAGAAAAGCATCTCGAAGTCAACTCACCATACGCTGGCGGTGTACCACCGTCTGAGTAAGATGCAGAAAAAAGGTTCTCCTCTTCTTGGTGAACGGATTCGGGCACGGAAACCATAACTACTCAAGCAGAGGTAAATGGGAAGGAATGAAAGTAATTTTCGCAAAAATGAAAGGACAGAGAAAGTGGAAAGGAAAGCTAAGTTTTATAAAGATGCAAGACCTAAAATGAAGAAGAAGCAAGAATATATATAGAGCAAGAGGTGGCTAACCAACTACTTTGAAAGCCATTTAATTTTTGACAAAGTCGTCATAACGTTTAGGGAAGTGTACCGGTGGGGCCACCTCGGTCACTTCACGGTCACATTGCATAAATGACACCATCATACAACATTCGAGGGATCGAAGCTCACATGCCGACCTAGCCTCGAGAAGGTGTCCGATCTCAACGGGATCCACTATTTCAAGTACGAGTTCTGAGGAGCTAAGAATCGAAGCATGAAAGTCAATTTTTGCGTAAACATTGTGGGACAAAGTTTGTGTGATATGTAATGAAAGATATTCTATTTCAAAAAATATATTTACAAAGGTGTTTTTTACAAAAATTCCCCCGAGGGTCCCATATACAAAAAAGCAAAAAAGCAAAAAAGAAAAAAAGGAGAATCTACTCTTCTCCTTCACTGGTGTCCGAGACGCATTCAGAGCGCTCATCCGACGTAGTCGGCATTACCAATTCCTCCTCCAGGTCCCTGGACTCTTCGATCTCGGTAGAGAGATCGACGCCCTTAACACTCACTTCCTCAAGGGCTTGCCTCCTAGATTGTGTACGAGCAAAAGCAACTGCCCGAGCCAGTTTTTGCTTGGCCTTCTCGGATATCCCCCTAATTTTGTCATTCGCAACGACAACATCCCTCTTATATGAGGACAAGAACTCATCGGCCTTGAACCTGGACACATATAGTGCAAAAACATCCTCCTGATCACCTCGAAGAAGTTCTTGCATCGACAATAGCTTCTCCAGAAGAGCATCCTTCCCCAAAGCCATGGGATTAACCAGCCGAGCCAGCTCCAGGATTTCGACGTCCCTCGCAGAAATATCCTCTCGGAGCTTGTTCACCAGGGTGTCCTTCTGCCTAATCCGAGAAGCACAAAAAACAATTCAACGCCAATCATTTCAATTTAAAATAAAGTTTTGGGCACCAGAATACCTGCTAGATGAAGTCGTCCTTCTCTCCAAGCGCTCTCTCAGAGACTGCCCAGAGGTTGATCCATTCCTCCTCTTTCTGGTCACACAGAGCCTCGAGCTAGACAGACTCTGCCATGAGCTTTTCAAGCTCCCCTCCATGATGAGCCAACTCATCTTGCATATTTGAGAAGGCTTGTTAATACAACTTCTTCACATGCAACACTGAGGAATAACATTAGAAAGAAAGAATAGAAAGTGGAAGAACATGAAATTATTTTGAGAATATCACGTGCTTTTGGAGCCTCTCGGCCTCCAAGCTCGTTAACTCGGACTATGCCATGTCCGACGAGCGTCTCAGGGACTGCATCCAAAACCTCCTCGAAGGTCTCCTCAACATAGGGCTGGTCCGCATTGGCCGCCTCCAACTCAGCAGATGACCGTCCAACGGCTCTCGAAGCACCAACGCTTCTCTTTTCCCTTTGTACCAAAGTTGTCACTCTCTTCCTCGACCCGCAGGCTCTCATCGGATGTCAAGGATAAGACCGTGGCATCGGTCTTGGGCTTCCTAGTCTTTTCTCTTTTTAATTTAGGAGACTCCGTCGACGCTTTCTTCTTCCTTTTCTTGTCCTTGGCAGTCTTAGGGGCCCCTTCCTCGCCATATAGAGGTGGTCTCATCAACACACCTTCCCCAAGACCTCCACAAGCATGTTATATTAAAAACACCACCGTCGAGAGAACTTACAAAGAATGAGAAAACGGTAACAACAAGATCATAACATGGTTATTAGCCTACCACCGTGTTTTAGACAACTCACGACATACGTGTTTGTTGTATTGGAAAGTAGAGTCTAAACATTTGATCAACCCCAGAAGGTCCTGAACCGCACCGGGAAACCAAACGGTGGCTACACAATTAGACGAAAATCAGTCGAAAGAGAAAGAGACGGCAAATCATATTCAATTTTGGGGTAGTTACGTTTCATATTCCATTCCTCCGAGAATGGCCGTCTGTCAGCAGGGATGATGTCCAAAGTTCTGATTCTAACAAATCGGCTCATCCATCCCTGATCTCTGTCCTCGTCGATGCAGGCAACAAACGTCTTGGCGCATCGACAGTGCAGCTTCATCAGGCCCCCACGGAAGAGTCGAGGGCTAAACAATCTGATCAAATATTCGAGGGTGAAATTCATTCCCTCGACCATGTTGTTAATATGTCAAAACATATATACAATCATTTAAAAATACGTATAGATCTGACCGAGTGTCACTCGGTATTGATGGCAAAAATCAAGAATCACCGGGACAATCGGTGGGGAAGAAGAATCTACGGGGCCTAAGGTAAATGGATATGTATATACATTGAGAAAGCCAGACCTATGTGTGACTATGATTTCATCAGCTGTAGGGATTTCTACTCGGGCCCCCCCCAACGGCAACCCAACTTTACCCTCTAAGTATCGGTTACTGCACTTACATATTGAGACATGGGCTCACATCGGCCCGATGTAGAAGAGGTTTTTTCAATTGTGAAGTCGGAGATGGTGTCGAAGGGTCCAGGGATGCATTTCTTGATTGTAGGAGGAGTTTTTGACTAGCCCTTAGACGGCCATGATGAAGAAGCGGCCCCGTGCTTTTGTTGTACCGTTTTGGAAGTTTTTGAAATGATTATAATCCAGTTTTGAAGAAGGAAACGCAAACAGATGGTGAGAATGGAAAGCACTTGGTAAGAGTGTGAAGTATTGAAGAAGATGTAAAATTGTGAAAATGCAAGTGATTGATGTATTTATAGAGGCACCTTTGGGCACGCATTGAAGCGGAAGCGTCGAACCAATAACGGTTCATGGGCTTCTCGAAAATTGTGTTGACGACGACCTCTGTGCAGCTTTTTATGTAACATCATTTAATACTCTTAAGGAACTAACATCATAATAAGGATTTTGAAGAGGCAAGAATTCAATACCATTTCTTTTCATTTGATTCGAAGAAATGCGAGGACTATATGTATACGGTTAAAATCGGAGAGCCTGATTTTACAGTCATTACGGCGCTTAGAAAGCTCGAAGGCTCGAGTTTTGGAATCGAGGTGCCATATCAAAAGTCCTAAACCTTGGGGTAGTACAAATCGGACACCAACGTGGAAAGGCGTTAAAACCCCAAAAGGCACGTGGTTAAAGCTGAAAAAGTACATAAATTAGTACAAGCCCGTATTGTGGCATTAAATGGTTGTACCAGCTATATCTATATGCATTAATTTTAAATGTACTATGTTGGGATTCCCCCTCATATATAAAGGGGACCTTTGTCAATTTGTAACACACATGATATTCAATACAAAAACAAAACATCCCCTGCTCTACTAAAACATTCTCTACAATTGCGTCATTGATTTATTACTTTTCATTTATTGTGTTCTTGAGTTATTCTTCATTTATTACTTGTTATTGATTATAAATAGTAATCCTTTAGGCCTCCAGCTCTATTATATTATTCTCGACAGTCCTCGTCAAGCTCCTAAACTCCACCTCAAGGCCTGTTTCGACCATCCTCGAGACCAGCCCCTTCACTGCTCCATTTGCTTGATCTCGTTACCTTTTATTCTTATCTAATTTTATCACTTCTCACTTAGCCTCTACTACCTAAACAACTGGTATTAAAATAGATGATGTATTTTTAGGACCTCATAATCAAATATATTTGTAATTACCATTTTCAAGGTAAACAGTTATACAGATGTACCAATAGTATTCTCTGTCATAATTAGAAATGTACCATATTAGGGTTTTCCCCCTCCTATATAAAGGGGACTCCAATCATTTGTAAAGGGACATGAATTCACTCCTATAGAGTATTCTACTCTACTTTTCTTGTTTGCTATGCCTAAACTTATTCTTCAACTTTACTGTTCTTCATTTATTGTTCATACTTTATTGTTACTAAGCTAGCCTCGAGGCCCTGAAATCCCCAAGCTGGAGGCCCTTGTTCCTTTAGCAACACTGGTTAGATTATCACGTTCTTCTTACTTACACTTTTCATTTCCTAATTATTAACTAGTATTAGAATAAATCACATATTTTTAGAACCACAAATGAAGTATAATTTTTGTAACCATTTTGCAGGTAAACAGTTTGGCGCCCACTGTGGGGCTGAACATAATAGTGATTATTTTGGTGCTAGTTTTCTGATAACACAAGTTATTCTTCACAAATTTCTTGTCCAAAATTCTTTGATTTCAAGTTAAAACATACATAACTCAACAAACGCACCTGTAAATGAAGGTCTTGGTTTCAATGGAGAAAACAATGCAACGGCTCCAAGGGTCAGCGTGCCACCGCTAAACCTTAGGGTAGCACCAGCACCAAACCCTGTCAACGGAGGTTAACATATTGCTTTGCACGTCAATTTGGGTACTGATATTGAAGGAAGCGTACGTGGAGGAGACCAACCTGACGTAAAAAGAACTCAGGCTCGATATGAAGTCATCCTGCAAGTAATTTTTGAAACGTTGCAAGCGCAACAAATTGCTATTGCTCAGTTACAGAGTTAGCAAATGACTCCGAGCACGGTAGGACTGGAATCAACTACTCGAGTTGAACTAACACCAGAAAGATCGAGCAATAATGGGTCAGGAAGAGACACCACTATCATAAGGATGCTCGAGGAACTCACTAAAAAGGTCGAGTCAGGAGAAAAGAAGATATAGGATAACGACAAGAAAGTAGTAACCTACAATTCGAGATCGATCAAATCCCAGGAGCACCCCCGATTTTGAAGGGAGTGGATTCAAAGAAGTTTGTTTAGAAATCACTCCCACCAAGTGCGGCTCCGAAGCCCATTCCGAAGAAGTTCAGGATGCCCGACATCCCAAAATATAATAGGATCATAGATTCCTACGACCATATTACCACATACATTTGTGGTATAAAAGAAATGATTTAAAGGACGACGAGGCCGAGTTTGTCCTGTTGAAGAAATTTTGTGAATACTTATCAAAGGGGGCAATGATATGGTATCATAACCTACCCTCGAATTCAATAGATTCGTTTGCCATGTTGGTAGACTCATTTGTAAAGGCACACACTAGTGCCATAAAAATTCAACAAGGAAGCCTGATGTGTTCAAAATCAAACAAAGAGAGAATGAGATGCTAACGGAGTTCCTATCCAGTTTCCAGATGGATCGAATGGAATTACCCCCGGTCTGTGATGACTAGGCAGTGCAAGCCTTCATTCAGGGCATGAACGAATGAAGCTCGATAACTTCGGAGCAGCTGAAGAAAAATTTGATTGAGTATCCCGCTGTAACCTTGGCGGATGTACAAAACAGGTACCAATAGAAGATCAGGGTCGAGGACAACCAATTGGGAGCCCCTTCTAGCTCAGTATATCGAAGCAGGTTGTTAGCAAAAGAATCAAGGAACACAGAAAGGGAGTTGAGACTGAACAAGGAAAGATACCAACCCTATGTCAAAGACTGAAGAGACTCTTCGAGGCGTAATATACCTCGAAATGATCTTAGGGAAGATCGAGGCCAAAGTTCCCGGGGACTCATGTGCAAAACCGGTTTTGACAACTATATGGGGCCATTGGAGGCACTTCAATTGTTAGAGTATAATTTCAACAACGATGCCTCAGACATCGTATCAGCCATAGGCAAGATTATAGATACCAGGTGGCCCAAGCCCATACAATCAGATCCTTCCCAGAGGAACCCCAACTTAATGTGCAAATACCATGGCACTCATAGTCATAGGACTAGGGATTGCAGACAGCTTCGAAAGAAGGTAGCATTTTTTTTCAACGAAGGGCACCTTCGAGAATTCCTCAGCGACCGGGCGAAGAGTCATTTTCGAGAAAGAGATGCAAATCGAAAGAATGAATATGAGGAGCCACAACATGTCATTCACATTATCATCGGAGGAATCGACGTCCCACAGGGACCCATATTAAAACGAACAAAAGTATCCATCACAAGGGAGAAGCGATCTCGAGACTATACTCCCAAGGACACCCTCACATTAAGCGAGGAACACATCGAGGCCCTATCTTAGCCTCATAATGGTGCAATGGTAATCTCTATCCTTTCAAATAAAATACAAGTTAAATGTGTGCTAGTGGATCCAGGTAGTTCATCCAATATAATCAAGTCGAGGGTCGTGGAGCTGCTCGGGTTGCTGGACCAAGGCATACCCGCCTCTCAAATCCTGAATGTATTCAACATGGAGAGTGAAACAATGAAGGGTGAAATCATCCTCCCAGTTAACGTGGCCGGGAAAATACAAGAAACCAAATTTCATGTAATCGAAGGTGACATGAGGTACAACGCCTTACTTGGAAGGCCATGGATTCATAACATGAGGGAGGTATCGTCAACCCTTCATCAAATGATGAAGTTCCCAACAAAGGATGGCGTGAAAATGTTGTATGGAGAGTAGCATGCAGCCAAAGATATGTTCGCATTGCATGACTTGGCACCAGTATCGGCTCCATCTACCTCAGAGAAATCAAAAGGAGAAACATGTAGATAAATAGCAATCATAGTCCATACCCTCGATTGAGCCCGAGGGACAGGTGATCGATCAACAGGTGGTCGAGAACGGAGAAAAAGACTTCCTCACCCTCCGAGCCGTCGTTTCCCCCGAGAAATTAGATACTACAAAGTCAATTATTGAAGAACTCAGGCACGCAGTATTGATCTAACATCTTCCAAGACAAAAGGTATACCTTGGAACGAGACTAACCCCCGAACTCAGGAGAAAATTTATTCAGTTTCTTATTAATGACATTGATTACTTCGCTTGGTCCCATTTAGATATGATAGGGATCCCACTGGAGGTAACCACCCATCGACTAATTGTCGATCCCAGGTTCAAGCCGGTGAAGCAGAAACGGAGGCCTCAATCCGAGGTAAAGCATACATTCATCAAAGAATAGGTAACTAAGCTTCTTAAAACAGGATCCATTAGGGAGGTAAAATACCCGAAGGGCTAGCTAACGTAGTAGTAGTCCCTAAAAAGCGAAATAAACTTAGAATGTGTGTAGATTACAAAGGTTTGAACAAAGCATGTCCTTAAGATTCTTTCCCACTTCCAAACATCAACCATCTAATCGATGCTACGGCTGGCCACGAGATCCTCACTTTTCTCTACGCCTACTCCGGGTACAATCAAATTCAAATGAACCCGGAGGACTAGGAAAAGACTTTATTTATCACGAAGTATAACACATATTTATATCATGTAATTTCCTTCGGGATAAAAAAAATGCAGGAGCTATATACGAACCCCTAGTTAATAAGATGTTCGAACATCAAATAGGCAAGTATATGGAAGTTTACATTGATGACATGTTAGTTAAGTCCCTGCATGCAGAGGACCATTTGACTCATTTGCACGCAATGTTCGATATCCTAAGAAGATACAACATGAAGCTCAACCTCGAGAAATGTGCTTTTGGAGTCGGCTCAGGAAAATTTTTGGGCTTCATGGTGTCAAACAGGGGTATCGAGATCAACCCCGACAAAATCAAGGCCATCGAGGAGATCACTGTGGTAAGTAATGTGAAAGCAGCACAGTGGCTGACTGGGTGGATAAGAACCTTAGGCCGATTAATCTCGAGGTCATTAGATCGGAGTCATCAGTTTTTCTCCCTTCTCAAGAAGAAAAAAACCTTCGAGTGGACTCCGGATGCCAACAGGCCTTGGAAGAATTAAAGAGTTATTTCTCGAGCCCACCTTTGCTCCATACCTCGAAGGAGGATGAAACAATATACTTGTATTTGGCCGTATCCAAAGTTGCGGTAAGTGGAGTGTTGCTTCGAAAATAACAAGGTACGCAATTCCCTGTTTATTACATAAGTCGGACCCTAGGAGATGCTGAAACCAGGTATCTACACTTAGAAAAATTAGCTCTTGCATTAGTAAGCGCATCTAGGAACTTGAAATCGTACTTTTAATGTCATCTTATATGTGTGTTAACTACGTATCCACTTCGAAACATCTTGCATAAGCCCGAATTATTGGGCCGATTGGCCAAATGGGCCATGGAACTGGGAGGGTACTATATCGAATATCGACCTCGAACGGCCATCAAGTCTCAAATTTTGGCATACTTCATGGCCGATTTTATGCCTACTCTCGTGCCCGAAGTAGAAAAAGAACTTTTATTAAAAAATAGGCACAGCATCGGGGGTATGGACCCTCTTCACTGACGGTGCCTCGAATGTGAAAGGGTCCGGGCTCGGTATAGTTGTAAAACTGCCTACGGGCGGCATAATTAGGCAATCCATAAAAAATTCGAAGTTGACTAACAATGAGGCAGAGTACGAGGCCATGATTGCTGGTCTCGAACTAGCCAAGGTCCTAGGAGCAGAGGTCATCGAGGAAAAATGTGATTGTCTTTTGGTAGTTGACCAAGTAAATGGAAGCTTCGAAGTTCGAGAAGACATCATGCAAAGATTCTTAGACAAGCTTCAAAGAGTGGACCCTGATCCACATACCTTGAGAACAGAATACCGAACCAGATGCACTTGCCAACTTGGGATCCTCGGTTGAAGAATATGACATAATCACGAGGACTATCGTACGACTATCAAAGTCGTGATTGAAGAACTCCATGCATAAATCAGCTCAACAAGTATAAAAGAATAATGGGAACCTCCCCACATACCCAAAAGAATCAAGGGCCTTTCGAGCCAAAGCAGCCCGATTTTTACTCGATGAGGATGGAACATTGTACAGGAGGACCTTCGATGGGCCACTATAAGTATGTTGGGGACCGGGGGAAATCGACTATGTGGTACGAGAAATCCACAAAAACACTTGTGGAAACCACTCTGGTGTTGATTCCTTAATTCGAATGGTAATCATAGCGGGGTATTATTGGGATAGCATGGAGAAGTACACCAAGGAGTTCATTCGAAGATGCAACAAATGCCAAAGATTCGCACTGATGATACATCAACCTGGTGAACAACTAGATTCAGTCATATCCCCGTGGCCATTCGTGAAATGGGGGATGGACATCGTCGGTCCCCTACAAACAGCACCAGGTAAAGCTAGATTTATCATGTTTATGACTGACTACTACTCAAAATGGTTAGAAGTGCAGGCCTTCGAGAAGATAAGAGAAAAATAAGTCATCGACTTCATATGGGACCACATCATATGCCATCGGGATCCTCTTCGAGATTACATGTGATAATGGGAAGCAGTTCATCGGCAGTAGGGTGATGAAATTCCTCGAGGATCATAAAATTAAAAGGATCCTATCGGCGCTTTACCACCCAAGTGCAAATGGTCAAGCCGAGTCTACAAACAAAACTATAATTCAAAACTTAAAGAAAAAGTTAGAAATGTGAAGTGGAAGTGGAGAGAAGTGTTGCTTGAAGTACTAGGGGCATATCGAACAGCTTCGAACTCGAGCACAAGGGAGACCCCATTCTCTTTGGTATATGGGTCCGAGACAGCGATACTAGTCGAAGTAGGGGAACCGAGCGTCGTATTTCAGCATGCCACCGAGGACTCAAACAACGAGGCCATGAGTACCTCCCTCGAGCTACTAGATGAAAAGCGCGAGGCCGCACTAGTTTGAATGGCCGCTCAAAAACAAAATAAATAAAGGTACAATAGAAAAGTGAACCTCCACTACTTCAGAGTGGTGGACTTAGTTCTAAAAAAGTCACCATCAACACTCGAAACCCAAATGAAGGGAAGCTAGTACCTAGTTGGGAAGGACCGTACCGCGTCCTCAGAATAGTAGGCAAATGGTCCTACAAACTTAGCACCACGGAAGGCGAGCAACTGCCAAGCAATTGGAACATATCGATGCTCAAATGCTATTATTTCTAAGGTATAACCTTATCCCTTTTTGTTTATATTTCATACTAACTTGTTACATGTATTTGATTGAAAGGAATCGAAGCACCCTTCAGCTTGAAGACCTTGGGTTTTAAAGCATGCCTTGCACTCTTTTTCCCTTAGATCAGGTTTTATCCCAAATGGATTTTACCGGCAAGGTTTTTAACGAGGCAACATTTATATGCTACCTAAGGAAAACTTAACAATTATTCAAGGCTTCTTTTTCAATCAACCTTGAATACTAGGGGGAATCACCCTCGGAGGTTACTTTTTCGATGAAAACAAGTTATGCCAAAGATGGTCTCGATAGGAAAATGTCCTGATGGACCAAACGGTCGAATGAACCGTATCCATGTAGAATACTCGAGCCCCCAAGGGAAAAAACATGTATTCATTATTTGAATAAGCATTCTTTTTTATCAAAACACTTTGTGCCTCAAGTAAATTTTATTGTTTTCACATGAAACGGCTCAAGGGCCAAGTACTCCCGAACACTCGGGGACTATCATCGACAATCAACTTATCGAGTCATCAAAGACTCGAACTTAGAAGACCTCAATGAGTCAATATCGAACCATAAGACCTCAATGAGGCAACATCAAACTTATAAGACCTCAATGAGGCATACTCAAATTTATATGACCTTAAAAAAAGGCATACCCTCGATATTACGGCCAAGGCTTTATATTTAAACTAGTAAGACCCCTAAAAAGGCATACCCTCGATATTAAGGTCGAGTTCATCTCACCCGGGGACTAAAGGCTATGGCCAAATACAAAGACTATGTTCATATGAAAAGGCTACGATAGAAATGACACAGCTCGGAGACGTCTGACTTCCGCCATAAAACTAAAGACCCTTAAATACTTAAAAAAAAACCAGTTAAATCATGCTACCCTCGGCACAAGAAAAGGGGCTTCGATAATATTAGCTCCGAACAATGTAAAGGCTTTGAGAAAATAAGCCTTCGAAGAAACCTAGCGAGGTACTCAATTATCATCACACATCGATTTGTAATCGAGGTTCCTATCAATCGAACCATCGAAAAGTCAGACGAATATAAAAACATGCCAAGGATTAAATTTTTTTTCAAAAGTCTTTAGCCAGAATGGGGGAAAATTGTAGCCATTTTAGAGGTCGAATTGACCCAATCTAAAAAGAGCCTAAGGGCCGATTTGTAAGAGCGTAAGGGCCGATTTGTAAGAGCATAAGGGCTTATTTGTAAGATCCTAAGGGTCGATATGTAAAATCCTAAGGGCCCAATTAAAAAAAAAAACCTAAGGGCCGATGTCTTAAGACCTAAAGGTCGACACCTAAGGAACATAAAGGCCAAAGCACACTATGCTCGAGACCTTACCTATGTTCGAGCTCAAAATTCCCGAGCCAAAGCTTAGCTCGAAGTCAAACCCCAAGTGGTCACTTATTATCGGTCATCAATCAAAGCACAAAAACCTAAGGGTTTTATATCCTAAGTCTGACACATCAGACTGATCGCCGACAAGCATCAAATTTCAAAAGTAAAGGCAAGAGGGAAACCTAAGGATTTTTTTAAGTTTATTACTGAATAAAATTGATTTTGTTATATGAAACAAATAATTAGACTGATATTTTATTATTGTTTTAAAAGGGGAATTTTATTGTTGTTGTTAAGTATTATATTACTCACTAAGCTAGCGGCTCACTCCCCGCTATTATTTTTTACTAAGACAACAGTAAACGCATGCAAGGATTCTTTTAATTAGAGTACACGAGTTGGCGGAACCTGGTAAGCCCCGCATTTATTCGCATTGGCAAAGCTTGTTATTTATTTGTTATAGTCTCTTTTTTGAATCTCTTAGAGTCGCTCCATAGTCATTTTTATGAGTGCCATAAGCATTTTTTGGTGATATAGACTTGTGATTCGTATTAGACTTTCTTATCATATACTGGGAGATGAAGTTAGTATTATTGTGTTGGAAATATTTCGTGAATGAGGATTATAACTTGTTTGGTCGATATAGGTTGTTTGTGTAGTTGATTTCTAAGAAAGGTTTTTGTTCAATAGTCCTGAAATAGGGGATACTCTGTTCGCTTTTCTGTAAATTATCGATGAGGCTTACTTGGGAGCACTTGCTCCTAAGCGCCGGTAATGATCCTAAATTGGGTCGTGACACTACCCAACCTTACCCATTAACAATAAAAGAACCAGCAACAAGAGATAAACATGAGAAGAGTAAAGTGTTCCACATTCCTTTTCCATTACTCAAAATAGATTCATTTACAATTTTCCAAAATATTACAAATTCATAGTTATGAGGGAAAACATGTTTGCCAAATACCAATACTTCTAGTTTATTACCCAACATTGAACACCACCCACAACATGTCTACGGAGCCTCTAAGTATAACAAAAGAGTATTATGGAAGTGCCGCCGACAAAGCCCTCGCTATACCTCAAAACACAATGTATAGGGTAGAGGGTACTACTAACGAGGATCAAAGCTGCCCGCTGATAAACCACTTGCATCCATTAAAAGATGCAGCGCCCCCGGCAAAAAAGGCGTTAGTACATATGAAATAGTACTAGTATATAAAGTTAAAAGACCTCCCATAAAGTAGAATGGACATATAACAAGGCAATAATCATAGAAATAACAAGTAGCAACCAATGATATCCAAATGCCAAGTTAAAGCATAACAATTCTATAAATATGACATTAACTTATTTGGTTGGGAGATCATTAGCATCTGATCATCACCCCATACATGAGGCATGGAGTCCAATCAAAAACTAGATCGGTTGAGCCATATTTCCACGATCAATGTGGATTGACATGGTGATACGAAATAAAAGGTGATACCAAGAGTAGGAACCACCATGCACGCGACATGGCATCTGATCTCCACCCGATCAGCTAGGCCGTCTCCCCATATATGTCATGTAGGTCGACTTCAAATTCACAACTAACATCAATATCATCATATTTTAGGGAAATAATCTCATCACATCAATCTCATTCAAATTAAGGGAAAATATCTCATTCCACTTCTGCACCGGCGCGTGTAGTTTCGGGTATGGGCCGTTACAACCCACCCTTCCTCGACTCGCTAATGATACTCCTAAAAAAGGTTTTGTTTTGAACACAAATGAAATAGGAATACAAACAAATTCATCTCACAACCTTTCATACCATATATAGCTCCATTAGTACTTTCAACCACTCACGACCTCATTATTTTATTGGCTCTCTTGTCGTACGAAGCATCACTCAAGGCACGGTGACTGTATCTCGTATTCCACATATTTATTTCTTTATTTTCAAGGATCGTCATCAGGAACATCACCATATAGAATATCTCGGAAATCATAACTTTAAATTAATTAGTAATGATGTCTTTAAACGCAACGGATATCTTTCCCAAGAATGAAGCAACAAGACTTGCAATCACAACCCAAGTTAAAAATCATAAACGAGTAAGACACCATTTATTCTTGAAACACTTTTTCCCAAAAAGGAAATACACAATTTCAACTCACGAGTATGTAAGAAGTCAAATCACATTGGAAATACTTATAAAGGAGAGCATGGCAATTTACGATTGAAGCATGAATTCAAATCATATGCACTAGTTACAACAATCATGGCTACGTTGTTATATCTCACTCTCACTTCTTTCACTTCCAAACATAATCATAGGTTATCAACAATTAATGACATTTGGAATCAAGACCTCAATTATGTATATGAGCATTATGAGTCTTAGGAACGTTGAGTTTTCATTCCAATTTAAGCATAATAGACTAGAAAAGTTAAGCATAATAGAGTTTCATTGGAAACACAAATTGAAGTCATAACATTTTAATACATAAACCATTCTTGATCACATTCTCGAAAGAGATCATGATAAGACATGAGCAATTTTGGAACACGTTTTGAGTAATGCCTCTTTCAACACAATGCTTACTTGAGATAATCGAATTTATTAGGAACCACTCGGAATATGGGAATTAGGAACCTGGTCCAACCATACTTGAAAAATATGGGAACATCATGGGATTTCATTCTAAGAGAGAAGCTTAGCCAACATGCCTTGATTGAGCTTTCCTTAGATTACTACAACGTCTGAATTCTCTTAGCAATATCAATCATAAGAAGATAGAAAATATCGAATAATAATTAGAAAGGTTCTCATGATATAACACTCTTGGGAATTTAATCAAACACCTACTATGAAAAATCAACTACAAAGCTCTACTATGGTAATCCCTTCCTCCAACCAATTCCAACAAGAAACTACCTGAAATAGTTCAACAACACCATATACTAATTCCTGTTGGCACATGCATGGCCTATACAACCCCGTAACATACTTAGACCCATAACTTCTTGCATGAATACTTAGGAGAAAGACTTACCTAGATAGGTGATGGCCTAGTGAGTGATTCCCTTGAATCTTCAATGTTGGGCAAGAATTGATGATTAGATTTGCAACGTCTTCTCCTTCTCTCTCTAAGATACTCCCACTTCTATCTAAAATATCAGATTTTTGACCTCAAAATGGGCACCACGAAAGTGATCCCAAAAACTCGGCTGGCCTGGACAGCCATGAAATGGACCGCTGAATCACCCTTTGAAATTCTTCATGCTAAATATGCGATAAAAGTTCATGCCGCAAAATTGATATGCGATCGCATAATGGCCTACAAAACGACTTATAAAATTCAATAATTTTTATGCTCAACTCTGTGATGGTTTTGCGGCCCGTGGAATTATTCTTCAATCGCGAACTTGACCGCATAATTGCCTCTTTCTGCAAAAAATTCCATCAACTCCTCAGTGCATCCTCCAACCCAAAATGTCTGTACCCATCAGTCTACCTCGGTACCACAAAACCTTAAATTCATCGGCAAAAATTTTACGAGGCCTTAGATTGATGTTGCTATATGGTGGGTGAAAAAATTCTGGTTAGAGTTTCATCCATGAAGGGTGTGATTAGATTTGAGAAGAAGGACAAGTTAATCCCTCGATATATTGGTCCCTTTGAGGTGCTTGAGAGAGTTGGAGAGGTGGCTTTCAAGCTTGCATTGTCACCTAGTTTATCGGGTGTTCACCCAGTGTTTCATGTTTCTATGCTCTAGAAGTATTATGGTGATTTGTCAAATGTTTTGGACTGCGGTAGTGTTTAGTTAGATGGGGATTTGACTTACAATGTGGAGTCGATGGCTATTTTGGATCGGCAGGTTTGGAAGTTGAGGTCAAAGAATATAACATCAGTATAGGTCAAATGGAGAGGTCAAACAATTGAATAGGTTACTTAGGAGACCGAGCGCCAGATGCAGAACAACTAGCCACACCTATTTGACTCGTTTGAGGATGAATGTTTGTTTAAGAGGGAGAGAATGTAATGACCCGGCTAGACATTTTTTGTATTGTAGCCCTATTCCTCTATTATGTGACTTGTCGTGGTGGATGGATTGGTTTCAGGGAGGTTTGAGAGTGAATTGGGACACCTAGTCCCAAGGTTGGAAGCTTAAGTTGACACAGTTGACCGGATTTTGACATTGTTGTGGACAACTCTCGTTTTGATGGTTCCAATAGTTTCATTTGGTGAATTTTGACTTAGGCTTATGTCTGAATATTGGTTTGGAGGTACGTAGGTTATTTTGGCTAGAATTGGCAAAGGTTGGAAAGTTGAAGGTTTGGAAGGTTGAGAGATTTGATAGAGAGTTCACTTTGTTCATATTGGGTTTGGATTTTTGTTCTGAGAGTTACTGTAGGTCCGTTATGTCATTTGGGACTCGCCTGCAAAACTTGAGGTCATTCGGAGTTGATTTGATATGATTCAGCATTGGTTTTAGATGTTTGAAGTTCATTAGTTCATCAAGCTTGAATTGATGTGCAATTTGTGATTTTGATATTGTTTGATGTGATTTGAGGCTTTGAGTAAGTTCGTATTGTGTTTTAGGACATGTTGGTACATTCAGACTATGTCCTAGGGGCCTCCGGTATGACTCAGATCATGTTCGGCTTCATTTTCAACTTTGAACAACTGTTGAACCTGTGCATCTGGTTTCCTTATTCGCGATCACAAAGAGAGGATAACAATCGCGTAGAGTTATTTGGTGGTTGGTGAAAATTATGCATTGCATTCGCGAATTCTGGGACGTGTCGTGAAGGTTGTGGCAGGTTGTTCTCCGTGAACGCAAGCTAGGTGACGCGTTCGTGTATAAATGAGGTAAGGCCCAGGGGTTTTTGATACCTACATTTTTCCCATATATTTATAAATATATATACCTTCAAAATAGTGCACGAGCATCAACAAGTATTTTTTCATAATTTTTTATAATATTTAAAGGTTTTAATCAATTTATTCCTGCATTTTTATTATCTAAACAATTATTAATTACATCAAAAATAATTTTATAATGATTTTATTATTTAATTTTTGTCATTTATATTCATAATAAGCTTTAAATATTTTATATATAATTATATTTAAATTTTTAGGCTATAATTGCAATATTTCGCAATGATAGCCACATATATGCGTAATTACCTTATTTACATAGAAAAGTGACTTTTTATATTTTATAATGCTATGTAATTATTTTAAATCAATTTTCATGCACAAATGACCTTTTTTATTATTTATTAATTATTTTTTATAAATTATTTTACGGGTGTAATAAGGTATTTAAAATCTGGCCCTTTTCCTAATTAATTTCGGGCCTAGCCTGCCCACTACCCCAGCCCAATACAACCTAACCCATTAACCATCCCAATACCCATACCCGTCCAACCCAAACCCATACCCATTTAGAAGAACCGACCCAAGCCCTTGTAAAATCCTAGTTAACTTGTTATCACCCTAACCCTATATCATTTCCCCCCACTGTCATCAAATCCTCTCACCTCCTTACCCCTCACTTTCTCAAACCCTAATTTTCCGTCACCTATTTCCCCGTGACTCCTACCCAGAAATGGAATCATTTCTTGATTCCTTACCATATCTAGTCCTACTTATTTTCCTGCAACTCATCTAGGATGTTACTTGACCGGCTTGGCTCGAATGGCAAGTGGATCTCAAGAGATTCGAACCATATCTGGTTCAAAATCTCTTATATTTTTGTTGTTTCTGTCTACATTCATCTTAACCTCTGTGAGTACGAATATTTTTTCGTATCTTTCAGTTAGGGTTTCAGATTTTGATCCGAACAAGATTTGGTTCAACGTCTGTTTGTTTTTATTTTATTCTCCATCTATATTTTCTCTGTCACTCACAAATTCGTCTATTTTTGGTTGAATCTTTTACTTACCCTAAAACTTGGGTTCGGATCTTTCCAAATCTAAAATTATTTTTATTTTTGTTTTAGTATTTTCCTTTAATGTTTCAGTATCTCTATCCATGTGCTTTATAGTTTCTTTATTATCTCTGTGACTAATTTTACTTACCCTATAATTTAGGGTTTTTGATTTTCAAAGACGAACAAAATTTGTTTCAACCTTTAATGCTTCGTCTCTGTGTATCTATTACGGTTTTCCTTTATTTTTTCTTACTGATTTTACTTACCCTAAAATTTAGGGTTTTTATTCTTCAAAATCAAGCAAAATATGGTTGAAACTTTAATTATTTCCATCTATATGTCTTTTATTATAGCTCTTTAGTATTTCTGCCTATTTTCCACTTACATTAATTAAGGGTTCTCGATTATTTAATTATTTTTTCTTTGATGTTTCTGTCTATCTGTCTCTATGATTCTTGTTGCTAATTGTTGATTAATTTTACCCCAAAATTAGGGTTTTGAAATCTTTACTGAGATTTCAGTCCTTCCTTTTCCGGTACGGTACTGATATTTCCCTTTTGGTTCAATTTACATTTTCTCATGATTCCCTTACCTTATTTGATCCGGCATTTTAAATATTGATTGATTCCGTGTAATACCTCCCTAATTTAAGTAATGCTTTCCTGGTTATATGCTGCTATGTTCTGTTAATTAATTGCGACCGACCTTAAATTTATTATGAAGTTATTTTCATTCCTTAATTATGTATGATTGAATTATTACCTTATTTGTCTGATTAATTCAGTGTTAGTTAAACCCCCTTTCCCTCTTCTCTTAGACATACTCGAACTCTCATACTCTCACTGAAACATAAGATCTCTCTTTTTCTCTTGTGTTCTGATTTCTGTGCTAAGCGTCTCTTGTTTTGGCCAGCTAAAAGCCAAGGCCAAATTACTCTAGAAATTAACCTCTATTGCACATTTACTTGCTTCCTTCTCAACTGGTATGCCCTAACTCTTGCAATTTAATTATGTATACTTTGCTTGACTAGCCTATTTCAATTCCCATCATGACTCTGTCCTCCATATGATTCTATAACATCATTTAGCAACTGTTAACTTAGGACTATGTTATTTGAATAATATGAATCCTCTCATAAGTTAGTTTAAGGTTTAGTCTATTTCACTAATCCTACACCTGTTCTGAACATTGCAAGACACTATGAACATGTAATCAGTCAATTTGTTTCTTAATTCCCATGCCTTGTTTGTTTATTTCATGTATCTGGCCAACTCAATTGTTTTGCCTAACTGCTTATGTGATAAGTTCTAGTCTAAATATTTAACTTCACCAGACTTCAATTTATTTGAGATATGTGTTTGAGCATGAATTTTGTTTGTCTTCTTGGTGAAGTTCTGCCTGCAACTCTATGTTCTGAATCATGTTTCTTCTGAAATCCAACTATTTTAAAAATCTGCCCCCTCTCCCTTTTATGTACTGATTTTAAAACCCCACTCCTAGTCCCTTAGGTTCTCAACCACCCCAGTGTGAGCACTGCCTAGGGTCCACGTGAGACTCCTTTGAACTCTAATACACTGGGGGCTGGTTTTCCAATCTCTTATGAATTGCTTTCTAAATGTGTGCTTCTGGTGTGAACATTTCCTGGGGTCCCTGCCTTGGGAATTTTGACACACTGGAAACCTGTTTCCAATGAACTTTGGAGGAATCACTATGATGTTGTTATGGTTGAAGGCCTGGTTCCCAGGTTTATTTTGGCCTATGAAGGCTCCCTATAGTGTAACTATTACCATTATGTAATTCATTTGATATTCTGGGCTGTAATAACTCTATAATAACAGATTTGGGGATATTTAGCGAATCTATGGGGGTTTACTTATATCTTTTGTTAAAACTTGATAGAAACCTAGCCTATAGGATTTAATTACGTTGATTAAACTGTGTGAGTATTATACTGTGTTTATAAATCATGCCTATAGGGCTTTCAAGATCATTTTGATTATGTATTTTACATTTGCATACTAGAGATCCTGCTTATAGGAATTTCGGTTAATTCTGTACATTAAAAATCCTGTTCATAGGATCTATACATGTTTTCAACAAATGTGCATTAGAAATCATATATGACCTTGTTGTTTGAGCTGATTATCCTTCCTGGCAATCTGTTTAATTTCTTCCCACATACAGTTAAATGATATCATGCCTATAGGACTAAAAACAGTTTCAAACTTAGAAATATTGCCTATAGGGTTTAAATAAATCCATCAATAGAAATCATGCCTATAATGTTTAAGTCAATCCAGCATTTAGATATCCTGCCAATAAGGTTTAAGTTAATTCAGCATTTAGAAATCATGCCTATAAGGCTTAAGTCAATTCAGCAATTAGAGTGCATGCCTATAGGATTGGGAAAAAGAATAAAACTTGTCTTTATAAGTTAAAATCAGTGTTACAATTAGAAATCATGTCTATAGGTCTATAATCAACAAGCTTGTAGAAATCATGCCAATAGGATTATGTCGATCGATTCTGAATTCAATCGGTATTGTCAATCACTTAGGCAATATATCTGTAGGACTCAATAATGATTCTCGGTTTACAGTTGTGACATATTACTGCCTGAAGTGCCCAGATTCATGCTGAATAAAATCAGTAGGCAAATAAATAGGTCTTAATGCTCACCACAACAAAACTGTCTATGCACTCTGTTTTCTCACATACATATCCTGCCTATAGGATCCCAAAGTTAATAAAGTTTATTGATTCAATTGCGTGCTTTTGTTGTCTATGTGTAGAGGTCAATGTGAGCCCATACTTTTTCTTTATCTGAAAGTCCTATTTGTTTTTGTTTGTCGCCGAAATTTCAGATGTTTAAGTAACATAGGTTGGTCTAGAACTATCTCAAATAGAGGTCCTAATACCTCTAGGGCCATATGCAAGGGAAAGGTAGCACACACATAAGGAACACACCAAAAACTACTAGAACGCTTAGGTAACATCTTAAAGATAGTAATGGGGTAGTAGGGAGATGATAGTCTGTGTGCTAATGCTATGAGTAACCCCTTATTTGAGGGTGTTACAAAGTATTGCATGGAATGATCCTATAGGCTATAAAACATAGGACCCCCTCTCCCTCCCATACTTCTGTTTAAAATAAATTGAATATGGTATTTGTCCAAATTACTTTTCTTCCCTTTTTAGACTAATTCACTTAATTTAAGTTCGGCCGCGAACGACCGTTATGGACCTCGATGGATTCCTAACACCTTCCCCTCAATGTAATTTGAGCCCTTACCCGATCTCTAGTGATGTAAACTGGTTATATGATTTAATTGCTCTAGGTTCCCTAATGCACCTTATTCCGTTAGGTGACGACTCTTCCAATTCCTTAAACCCATCCCAAAAAGAGGAGTTGTCAAAAAAAATGTTGAAACCCGATTTCGCGAGGAAAAGGGGGCGCGACGGCAAGAGACTATAAGGGGGATTTTTTTAGGCTCTTACCATAATGAACCATATTTTGTAAATTAGTCTTTAAGCATGCCTTTATTATTCCGTTAAATACTTGCATACCCTTTCCCTTTACCACTTTATGTGAATTTATTTGCCTATCGTTAGCCATTTATGCTTTCTCTTTCCTGTTTTATTACTCTTTACTGTGGAAACTGACTTGTCTCCTTGTTTTCCTTTCTTAACGCCTTTACAATTATTAAATACCACATTTGTAATTTTTTCTCATCGTGCAAATACATGACAAATTCTATTTTCTGTTTGCATAAATCTTGCTCAACATCATATTTCACTCGTGCATAATTAATATCATAGTAACACTTGATGAGTGCTCTTCCTATATATCACCCTTTGAATTCATAAAGGCTTGTTTGCGGTAAAACTAGTCGATCAGCAGAGTAGTCGACAATTTCGTGCCGTTCCCCCTCAAGTTGTCCGCTTGAGCGTACCAGTCTAGACCTTTATAGAATCCTTAATCGGATTATAACTGTACATGCATCATGGTCAAATCTAGCCTGGGTTAATATGTTGTCCACATAATAACCTTTTACGAAAAAACTTGTCCAAAGTCCACCGGGTTTTCCATAATCCCAACGGACGCAACTATGATATGTGCATTAATTTTGAGAAATAAGTGCCAATATGCTAATCGTTAATGTGTAACTAGCCGAATCTGGAGGGGGGAAAGGGTCTAACCTTATTTGTATCACGACCCCAAATCCTAAACCGGCCCTGATGGCGCCTATCATTGAACTAGGCTAGCCAACACATGTTCGCAATTTCTTTATAAATCCCAATCAAGTTTCAAGCATTTCATAAAATATAAAGAGTTTACTAAATAAAATAGGCAAATATACATTGCCACCAACCCCAAAACCCGGAGCCAATATATCATGAGCATCTACAAGAATAAGCCAAAATATACTATTATAATACAAAACCTCCGAATAAAAGCTAGATACAACAAGAAAGGAAAACAAAGATGCTGCAGACGCTGAACAACTACCTCTATATCCCGCAATCCGGCTTAGGGTAGAATAAATGGCTAATGCTCGATATCTGCACCTGAATCTGCACACAGAGGTGCAGGGAGTAAGGTGAGTACGCCAACTCAGTTGTAATGAAAATAAATGAAGTCTAAGCGGAAAGGAAACACATAAAATCAATGCCGTCAAATCACAATATACAGAGCCTTACTTTACAGTAGTGTAAACATAGATATACGAAATCATCATGCCTTAAAACTAACTTCAGAAAAGTCCTTCGAAGAATACATATTTTTAACAACTTCAAACCGAAAGATTCAGTATGATGATTAAATGAATCATATAGCGGCCCCTCAGGCAAAACGTATTTCATAAGTTCATAATGAAAGTAGTAAAATGATAAGTAGCCCCTCGGGAAAAATATGTATCATAATCATCCCCCGGGCATGCCTAACAGTCGCTCAGCACCTCACAATCACTCATGCCTCCTAATCACTCGTCACTCGGCACTCGGTGCGCTCACTGGAGGTGTGTACAAACTCTGGAAGGGCTCCTTCAGCCCAAGCGCTAATATCACTTAACACCTCACCATCACTCAGCACCTTACCATCACTCAGCAGAACCACTCAAAAGGCCCCTCGGGCGAATCAGTAAAACAAGGTACTCGACCCAAAACATCATTTTAAATCTCAAAGTAGTGTAAATCAGGATTAGTTTCAAATACAGTAAGCACAATGTGGCTGAGTGAAATCATCAACAAATAGTGAGGGAAAATAGTAGTAAAAATCCCCCAAGGGGTCTAAACAGATCGACACGAGACCCCAAATGCGGCTTATAGCCCAAATATTTCAACAATCTCTAGAACATAATTTAACATAAGGTTTTGAGTAAAATATGCAACTCATTAGTTGCCGCGGAGAGGACCTAGTCCAATCCAAAAATCAGTACGCACCACATACTCGTCATCCGACATCTGCGCCATTCCAAAATCAGAGAAATATTTAGTCTGGGGTTCAATACCCTCATGACAAGATTTATAACCATTACTCACCTCTACCGGGTCCGCGATGCTCTTGCCCCTCGAATTGGCTTCCGATTTCTCCCAATCTAGCGAAAACCTGTTTAATAGTGAGGCAGGGCCTGCCCGGAGGCACAAAGAATACACCAACATTGAGGAAGGTCTCATATCCATCGGTCGGCATACAAGTAGTGATGCGACTGAAAGGGACGACACCACATCGAAGTCTAGAACCTAAAAGTCTCCCGAGGCAGCTGGGCTTGCTGAACTCGGGGTCTCCAGCTTCAGGGGACTTCTCCCTTTGAGATGTTCTTCTCCATTTGAAGGTACTTCAAAGAATGTACAGGGCGGTTCAACTGGGGCCGATGAGAAAAGACCAATGGATGTGCGCTCGACATTCGAGGAGGCTCAACTGCTCTACTCTATGGTGATCCTCGGTAATCTCTTGGCCTTCTCAACTTTGTATTTTTATCCATCTAACTGGACCTTCCATCCTACGGGCCTTCGACAAGCTCAAGTTTGAGCTGCTTCATTATAAGGCTAAGTTTCTAAAACCCTTGGATGGGAAGAAATATCGTAGGCTTCTTTGTGATAAGTAGAAAAGATAATTGATGCACCGTCGATCAGAGATAAACCGAAGTCAAAATTACGATGGACATCTCCAGAAGCAGGTAACCTTCGCATTGAGGGAATATCAGTTTCTATTTCCACTTTTGGAAATTAATGTTTTGCCATCTTAGTTGCCGAGAAAAATGGACGTGCTGGAACGCCATTGGAGTGAGATCGGCCAGGCCAATTTTTAAAGCAACGAGTTGAAGGCACAAATAGGTGTTCATGTTCCGGTTGCAAGGAAAGCTTTTTCTAAATCGTCCGCCCTCGATACATAGCTTCGTATACTCGAGGAAGCAGCTCAGTTAAGACGAGCAGGATTACTAATCTTGAGACAGACCTTTTGAAAATGAAGGTTGAGCTCGTGGACGCTCGAGCCGAAGTTCGAGGATGTTCGAGAAAACGCCGACAAGAAGGTGGCCATCTACCTGAAAGATGCCACCGAGGATCGTATGAAGTTAGGGGAGGCTTCCGACGAGAGTGACTGATCAATGATTATGCTCGATGCAACTCCCGGAGAGAAACCCTCGAGGAGATCCATGCTAGGGGCTTCAACCTCTCGGATTTAGTTTGATACCAAGTTCCTTTTTTATGATACCGAAGACAATGAGGAAGAGGTAGATGAGAGAGCCAGTACCTAGGAGGCCGATGGAGTTGTAGTCCCCGAGGGGAAGAAAGACTAAGTCCCCGAGAGTAAGATAGGCTTTTTCTTGTTTGATTCTTTGCATAGGGCTCTCAGAGAGCATTGTAAATGTGTTTTTTCATCATTAAATATATAAAAATAAACCTTTCAATTTTCCCTTTATATAAATTTGCACTTGTTAGTGTCTTTGTTTTTGTTGTGAATCGTGATGTTTGGCAAAAATTTGTCCGATGAATCAGATTTCAAAATGAAACCCTTGGGGTTTGGTGCTTGATGAGAAATTTGGTAACAACTGATAGTTAACTATTTAGGACTCAGTCCTTGAGTCAAATTTTGGCTCACGTTCGTCGAACCTTAGGTTTTTCAAATCAGCCATGAGTCTCTAAGATTGGCCCGTAGGCGTTTTAGGCTGGCTCTTAGGCTCTTACGCAATGGGTCGATGTGACCTCTAATGTTTATTGGCCCAAAGGATTTTTAAGCTAGCCCTTAGGCTCTTACGCATTGGGTCGATGTGACCTCTAATGTGAACTGGCCACGAGGCATTTTAGATTGTCCCTTAGGCTCTTACACATTGGCTCGATGTGACCTCTAATGTGGATTGGCCCAGAGGCTTTTTAGGCTGGCCCTTAGGCTCTTACGTATTGGGTCGATGCGACCTCTAATGTGGCCGTAGTTTTCCCTCGTTAAAGTCTTTTTTAATGTTTTTGTGTTCGTCCGAGTCTTCAACGACTCAATAGAACATCGATTCTGAGTCAGTATGTGAAAAAATGAGCACCTCGGGAGGTTTGCTCGAAGGCTGAATTTTCGAAGCCTTTTTAATGAAGGTTGATTGTTTCGAAGCCCTTTCATTATTTGGAGTTGATATGGTCTAATCTCTTTTGGTTATGCTGAGGGTAACATGTAGTTTTACTGTGGTAGTCGTACGTCTCTGAGCCGCATTAATTTGGGAGGAGCCTTTTGATATGACTGTAGTATTTATGTTTGGCCGTAGCCTTTTATCCCATGTGATGTATGTTCATGATCCATATCTACAATTTATATTGATCTCGTTATCCCTTAAAGATAATAAGAAGGCTAGATAAAATGTACGTTGGTTCTCGGAAAGTATGGCCAGGGTGCTAGTCATGATCCTCCAGTTTGGGTCGTGACATTACAACGAGTGCCCGGACACCAAAAAGATGACTCTACAAAGATTACAGTTAGCCATACATACCTTGATTTTGGGTTTTTCCTTAATTTCTACCACAATTCACCGGGCCTTGTAGCACCTTCAATCTAGTTCACAATGTGGCGTAATTGAACTTAGAATTAGGAATAATGATCATGTCTTGAACTCACTTGATCATTCTCTTAAACACTAGGTGTTCCTTTAGATTAAATGGCCTTTTCAATAGTGAAAGATTACTCTAACCCATTTCCTTTTACAGGATTATGACTAGCTGGTTACATGCATGCAAGACTCCTACCCACATCTTCATGAACTTACCTAAACATGTTTTATTTTAACAAAATCTGGAAATTAAGGTTGGTGGGGTAGAAGTTACCTCTTATGGGGAAGAAAATGGTGTCCTACTTGATTTGTTCCAAGCCTGAGTAGTGATGGAGGAACAAGTTTGATGAAGTTGGACTCTCTCTTTCTCTAGAACCCATTTTCTACTCTCTCTAATTTATCATAAAATAGGCTTAAAATGAAAGGGCTAAGTCTTTTAATGAACTGGGGGTCGGGTATAAAATTAGAAATTTAATAGTCCCGAAGCAGAAATGCGGTCAGGAATGCGATTGCATTCTTGTCGCATAAATGGACCTCAAATGGGCCAAAAAGAAAGGTAGATTGCCCATGTATACGACCACTATACGGTTTGCATACCTGTTATGCAAACGCATAGTGCGTCGCATAACTCCCTCCGCAAAATTCAAGGTGTAAGAATGCGAAAACCAGCGGCCCGTATTCGTGATGCGATCGCGTTCTAGGCCGCATAGCTGTCCTCAAAATGGACAGCAAGCTGTCCAAGTATGCGACTCATATGCGGTCCGCATACCTAATATGCGATCGCATAGTGGACTACAGACCTGCCAAATCTGGAAAATTATATCTTTTAAGTCTCGAGGTACTTTTTACTCAAAAAAGGTCCGTTTTAAGAATTTCTACAGTTATAAAAACACGGGGACCTATTTGTGCATTATTTTTAGCCATAAAATTTTACGGGTCTTTACATTCTCCCCCACTTAAATTCATTCATCCTCAAATAAGGATCGGGGAATCACAAGAGTAGAAAAGACACAAAATAAGCCAACCCTCGGATTCTTACAAACTCCGATATTTCCGGAAAATTTCGCCAGAGTTTCCTTTGTAATTAGGCCTATCTACCTATCAGAGAGCCCCCGAAACACATGTATAGACAATTCAACACATTACCAGTTACTCTATCAACGTTCACATAATCCGGTAATTTCAATAAGCTACATATAACTAAATTACTTCCACAAGCCTCACATAGTTCGGTTAACTCCAGAAATTTGCACATTGTTCAACTATTAAAATGGGTTGCACATAATTCAGCTATTTCAACGAGTTGCACATGATCCAACTAATCATAACAACATATACATTTATAGCACAAAGTTTGAGAAGTCACAATAGTAGGGTAATTAGGGGAGTGGAGTGTTGTTGCACAAAATTTAACACAATATATAATTCCTTAGGAATGGCAACTTTTAGAACCACTACCGGAATTATTCAAACAAGTGGGGATATTTCTCTTTCATTTCATTTTCCGCTTCCCATGTGGCTTCTTTGACTTGTTGACTCTGCCATAATACATTAACAGAAGAAATCTCTTTATTCCTCAATCTACGGACTTGCCTATCAAGAATAGAGGATGGATCCCCAATCACCTTCTTCAACATGGACACATGAAACACTGGGTGTACTAATGACATCTCAGGCCCTATGATACTATTCTTGGTCTTCATGAAAAAATTGTGAAGTTGGCTATGCCAGGATGGCCATGGTTACTGTTGAATCAGATATTTTTGTCATCTGTTTTTTACCGACCAAGTCTACCGATTTTGTGCGATCACAAAATGATATTCATTTAGTTGTTGATTTTAAACAACTATTTTAACAACATCTCCTTCATAGGTTTTATTCTCTCACTAAAACATGTATAATAAGTAAATAGCAGCTGAAAAATTATAAAAGAATGATATGATTTTGTAAAGACCCGTAAAATTTTCTTGTTTAAAAATAATGCCCGAATGAGTCCCCGAGTTGTTTTTATTGTGGAAAATTTTGAAATGGACCTAAATTGAGTAAAAAGTACCCAGAGACTTAAAGAGTAAAATTTTCTAGAAAGTAGGTTTTATGCGACGCACTATGCGATCGCATAACGTGTATGCGGACCGCATAATGGTCGCACACATGGGCAGATCACTGTCCCATTTGAGGTCGACTATGCGGTCCAATATGCGATCGGATAACGTGTATGCGGACCTCACAATTGTCGCATACCTGGGCAGTGTGTTTAGGGTTTTGGCCCATATTGAGGGCCATTATGCGGTCGGATCTGCGGACTGCATGTCAGGAATGCGATCGCATTCCTGACCGCATTCTTGTGTCGGGCCCTGTTTTTCCTAATTTTAAAAAGCCAACCCCAGTTCATTAAAATACCCCTCCCCTTCATTTTAATTTTTTTTTTTGAGATATTAGAGAGAGGAAAGAGTGGGTTCTAGAGAGAGAAATTCCCACCTTCATCAAATTGGTCTTCCTTCATCACGCAAGCTTGGAACTAATCAAGTAGAACACAAATTTCTTCACTTTAAGAGGTAAGCTTCTACCTCATTAACCCTAATTTCTAGATTTTTGTTAAAATAAAACATGGGTAGGATAGTTCATAAAGATGCGGTTAAGAATCTTGCATGCATGTACCCAATTTATCATAATATAGTCAAGGAAAATAGGTTGGAGTAACCTTTCACTAAAAAGGGGTTATTTAATCTAAAGGAACACCTAGTGTTTGATACAAAGCTAAAATGAGTTCAAGACATGTTCATGCTTCCTAATTCTAAGTTTAAATGTGTAGCATTGTGAATTAGATTGATGGTTCTAGAAGGTCCGGTGATTTGAGATAGAAACTAAGGAAAAATCCTGATTCGAGGTATGTATGGATAGCTTTAACCTTTGTAGAATCCTCTTGTTCGGTCCGAGTATACGATATGTGTCCCTTGTTTGGAAATATGTGAATTGATTGTTCAAATGTGTTGAGATGTATGATTATATTCTCTAATTGTCCTAGTTGACTGTCATGCTACCGTGCTATATGAGGTTGTGAAAAGTGTTTTGATGTGCCTATTTCATTCTGTGCAAAGCTCGTAAATGATAAAGGGTATAGATATGGAAGGATGTGAATGAATGAAAGATTTCTTCAGTCGCCGCATGTTCAGTACGTCCTCCAGCTCAAGAAGGGCGTGGTGCAGTTAGAGGCGGAGCTCGTCGTAGAGGTGGACCCAGCCGGTTCTATGCTTTGAGTGGTCGCTAGAGTGCGAAGGCTTCTCCAGATGTTGTTACAAGTATTCTGGTTGTTGAAGCCCTTGATTTTTATCCACTTATTGATTCGGGGTCCTCTTTGTCCTATGTTACCCCATTTATTGCTTCAAGTTATGGGATAGAACCCGAACAACTTCATGAGCCATTCTTTGTATCGACTCCGGTTGGTGATTCCATTACAGCCGCACGAGTCAATAGGAATTGTGTTGTCACGGTATGTGGTTGAGATACCACGACCGATCTTATTGAACTAGGCATGGTAGATTTCGATGTTATCATGGGGATTGATTGGCTTTACTAGTGCTTTGCTAAAATCGACTGCCGAACCAGAATTATGAGGCTAGAGTTTTCTAATGAGTCAGTTATTGAGTGGAAAGGGAATGGTGTGGTGCCAAATGGTAGGTTTATTTCTACCTTAAGGACTTGAAGATGATTAAAAAGGGGTGTATTTTTAATTTGGTCCGGGTTGCGGACACCACTTCAGAAGTGTCTGCCCCCGAGTCCGTCCTAGTTGTGAATGAGTTTCTTGAAGTGTTTCCAGAAGAGCTTCCAGGGAATTTTCCAGATAGAAAGATCGATTTCGGAATTTATGTATTGCCAGATACGCAGCCAATATCTATTCCACCATACAGAATGGCGCCAGCAGAGTTGAGGGAGTTAAAGGAGCAGTTGAAAGACTTGTTAGAGAAGGGATTCATTCGGCCGAGTGTGTCGCCGTGGGGCGCTCCAGTTCTTTTCGTCAGGAAGAAGAATGGTGGCTTCAAATGTGTATTGACTATTGGAAGGTCAACAAGGTCATTATCATAAAAAAGTATCCATTGCCTCGGTTTCGATGATTTTTTCGACCAATTGCAGGGTGCGAGGTTCTTCTCAAAAATTGATTTACGATTGGGGTATCACCAGTTGAAGATCTGGGAGCAGGATATTCCTATGACCTCCTTCAAAACTCGTTATGGCCATGTGATATTATTCGTAAAGAAATTACTTTTACATAACATTTTTCAGGATTGGGAATGGTAATTCCAACCTAAAGTTAGCTCAAATTCCTCTATGACCCAACCTTTGGCTTGACTTTTACATTACCATGTTCATCTGGGCAAAGCCACACACGATTGAAACACACGTCCTGTGTAACAATACAATCTACTATAAGTAAAAACCCAGTAACATTTGAATTTGTGCTTTCCACGATGGCTTTGGCTTTCATGATCTCAACTCCTATCAACTCTGGCCACTCATATTGAGTTGACTCCCCGGGCAGTTTGCACTGATTTCCAACACAGGTGCATGGCTCACAAGGAGGGTGTGGAATTTTGGATTGAGTTATAACCATGAAGTAAGAAAAAAATAGAAATCCAAGAAGAAAAGAGGCTATATTTCTCTCCATGTTTAGGTTGTTTGTGATGTTATGATAATGGAGGAACTTCAACTTTTATAGGGCCATGAAACAATGGTGTGTGAATTTTAACAATTACATTAGGATTAAATATAATATAATCAAAATTTTTTGCAATGTACTATTAAAATACATTCAGAGATATTATAATATATTTATGTTTATTCTAGAATAGGATCTACATTAAAGGTAGAATATTTAATTTGTGTTAGTTTAGGAATAATAATATCAGATTTACTTACCTTTAGTTTAGGATGTATAAAGAAAGTAGCATATTTTCCCTTTTTATGAATTTTGGTTTTATTTAACTTTAGTATTAAAAATTGTAAGTTGCTTGCTCTTTGGAAATAATTTTGTTTTATTTCCTTTAGTTACCTTTATTTAGTAATGGACTATTATACTTTAGATCAACACAATAAAGCATTTGCGGTAACCACATTTGTGATGGATATGTCGCATTATGAAAGTGCGATGGGAGTGGCAAGCTTTCCATTTGCAAAGCCAGACTCGAAATTGGGAAGGGGAGCCTGAGCAGTGGAGACCACATTTGTGGTCACTTGATCACATTTTCGATGAAGGCAGATATCACATTTACGATGTGTTAGTTGCATTTGCGGCATTTCTTGGGCTACTCAACCTCCGCATTTGCAAGCCAAGTGTCGCAAACCCATGGTAGAATATGCAACTTCTACATTTGAGCGTATATCTGAGATTTCGGGACATAATCTCATTTACAACTTTTCTAGCCCTAATATTGGTGGGAGACCTGCAACATCTGCCCAGCACTAGCAACTATGAAACATGACCAAACAATCCAAAACAAGTCAGAAACTCGCTCCATCACTTCGGCTCAATACCAAATATCCATGTAACGACCCGACCGACCGTTTTGCGTTATCGGACCCTGTTCCCCTAAATGAAACTTCCCATAGGAGCATTTTTATGATTTATGACTAGCGAGGACTGGTGGTCCAGGTTTCGGAGGTGTTTTGAGTGCAATAGGAAAATTGGTTCCTTAAGGTTGGCCTTTAAGGCAAAGTTTGACTTCGGTCAACATTTTGCGTAAACGACCTCGGAATCGAGTTTCGTCGGTTTCGGTACATTCATGTGATGATTTCGGACTTGGGCGTATTTTTGGATTGGGTTTCTGATGAACCAGGGCATTTCGGCGCCCAATATTGAAATAAGAAGTTCCTTAAGTTCATATTTTTTTTTGGGACGTGTTTTTGTGTTATCGAGGTCCGAATGGAATTTCGAGACTAGGGATAGTTCCGTTATGTTAATTATGACTTGCCTGCAAAAGTTGAGGTCATTCCGAATTGTATAGGTCGGTTCGGCGCGTTGTGAGTGAATTCTAGAAAAATTTAAAGTTCCTAAGTTTGGTTCTTGGGGTTTGGGGTGTAATTTCGAGTTTTAGCGTTGTTTTGGGTGTTCTGGAAGCTCGATGAGTCCGTATTATGATTTGGGACTCGTTGGTATATTTGGACTAGGGCTCGGGTGAGCCCAGGTGCCTTCCGGGCACGTAATGGGGCTAAAAAACAGCAAAACATAGCTGCTGGTGCACCTGTTCTTGTGTGACCGCGGATGTGGTTGCCCAGTCGCAGGTACGGGACCGCTCCTGTGGTCCCCATCATCATAGGTGCGATCACCCAGGGGCCTCCCAGCTTTAAAAGGTACGGAACCCTTTCCGCAAGGGCTGGTTCGCTGGTGCGGAAACCTTCCGCTGGTGCCATGCCAAGCCCCTACGCCATTTTTCGCATGTGCGGTTATTTCCTCGCTGGTGTGGGTCCGCAGGTGCAGTCCCTGGGTCGCAGGTGCGGAAACCCTTGTAGGCAGACCCCTTTAAATGTCTAAAAAAAGGGGATTTTCTTCATTTTTGTCATGCACAAACTCCATTAGAGGGCCTCCAAGCTTCAGCAACACCCCTCACGACCTATATAGTGCAAAGGTGAATAATTCCTCTTTATTTTCCTAAATCTTCACATGGAATTCAACTAGAATTAATTGCTAAAACACCAAAAAAATCAAGAATTTGGTAGTACAAGTTAGGGCTCATAAGAATTTGATAAACCACCCGATGTTATCCATGCATTCCAGAAAAGTGACGTAATTATGATCCTTAGGCTTCGAGTGAGTGATCCCTTCGAGAATTTTCGGAATCCGAGAATGTGGGCCCGGGGTTGGATTTTTGGAATTTCTCAAGAATGTCGAATTTTCAGTAAATTAGAATCATTTCCATACATTGAGCATACATTGATGTCATTAAACTATATTTGGCTAGTTGTGAGCCGTCGAGGGTAGATTTCAGAGTGTTGGGCGCATCCTTGATCCGAGGGGTGGTTTCGTCATGAGGTGAGTCTACTTTCAAATCTTGTAAGGGGGAAATGTCCCCATATGATCCTTATTTCCTATGTATACATGTTGATGGGGCCACGTACGTACCCAGTGACGAGAGTCCGTACGTGGATACTATATTGCTATGTCGGGTAGCTTTAGGACTAATGAGCATGCCACTATGTGCCTTATTTGTACCTTTTATGTGTTAAGAGTTGAAATTATTGTTGAGGTGATACGGAAACATGTAAAATTATGATTTAGATCCCAGTTGGCTATTCATGGTATTGGCACAGTCTTGTGGAGTTTACTGTTGAGTTAGTACACACATATGTACTTATATATATACGCACTTGATATCGAGTCAGCACACGAGTCGCAATTATTATGCGTGACCGTAGATGAGCTTATTATTATTATCGAGTCAGCACATGAGTCGCATGGATGATGCGCGATCGTGGGTTAGCTTATTATATCGAGCCAATACGTGAGTCATAGGTATGATGCGCGATCGTGGGTTAGTCTATTATATTGAGTCAGCACGCGAGTCGCAGGTATGATTCGCGATCGTGGGTTAGCTTATGACCTTAGTCCCTATTACCACCCTTATGACTCCGGGCGGTTGTCTTGTCCTGGTATGTGTATGATCACTTGAGTTTTGAGTCACTTAATAAAAATTGGAGTGTCAGGTATTGGTTAAGAGATGATTTTGGTACTTTGTTGTCCCTTTTCAGTTATTATCCGGATTTCGTTACTTGGTATGTACTTGTTGCTCACTGTTTCTCATGCTTATGTATTTAGCCATATTTCATTATATATTATATTGTTGGACCTTAGTGAGTACCTAGTCGTCCTCTCATCACTACTCTTTCGAGTTTGGGCGGGATTCTCACTGGGTACATATTTATTATGTACTCATGCGGCACTTCTTCTTCTTTTGTACTTGACTGTACAGGTCAGGAGGCTGGTACAACTGATTATCAGGCCGGTGTTAGATACTGACTTGGGCTGATTCGATTTCGCGGTGAGCTGCTCTTCCTGACGATCTCTGACAGCACTAGTTCCTGGCACACACTTAGCGCATATTTTGGGTTTTGGGCTGTATATATATACATATGCTTATCTTTTGGCTCATGTATCAGACGACTTTATTTTTATGTCACATGCTATTATCATGTTAATAAATGTTTAAAACTGGTAAACGTTGGAATAATTAATCAAATGGGAAGGGTAACACTTGGTGTAATTCATGTTGGCTTGCCTAACCCCGCTGTTGGGCGCCATCACGACCCGTGTGGGAATTTGGGTCGTGACAATCCACACAAGTATAAAATATCATACAAACTCGCTCAGGTCGTCAAAACACATAAATAACATCTACAACAACGAATCTGACACAAAAATACATAAGATTCACAAAGAAGTTGAAGAATCGCTAAAATTACTAAATGCCATGTAGCCTCCTGCTTATAAGTGTGGTGCACAACACACTCATAAGCAAGAATCTACTAGGCACGGCTTGTAGACTCCCTATGACAGAACTGCTCCGATACCAATTTTATCACAACCCAAATCGTAGGGTCGCGACAGGCACCCAGTGCCTTACTCAATAGAGTACCAACATAACACATCTTTATTATTATAACATCATGGGAAAATGGGCCTGAAAGGCCGTCATGAGATAACCAGAATAAAACATTTACTTTTTTTCAGACCAGAGCATATTTATTGTTGCTCCATATGGTAGACTTTGATATTATTTTGGGCATGGACTAGTTGTAGCCCTATTATGGAATTCTTGGTTGTCATGCCAAAATTGTGAAGTTGGCTATGCCAGTATTGCCATGGTTACTGTTGAATCATATATTTTTGTCATCCGATTTTTACCAACCAAGTCTACCGATATTGTGCGATCAAAAAATGGTATTCATTTAGTTGTCGATTTTAAAAAACTAGTTTAACAACATCTCCTTCGTAGGTTTTATTCTCGCACTTAAACATGTATCATAAGTAAATATGTCACGACCCCAAATCCAGGACAGTCATTATGGCGCCTATCATGGAACTAGGCCAGCCAGAACTTCACTCAAATCATAATAAACTCCCATTTACCTCTTTACTATATTGATATCCCATAAAAGTTTCCTTTAAACAATTATAAAAACAGTCAAAACTATACTGAATAATAAATACAACCCCCAAGAACCCGGAGTCACTAGTCATGAGCATCAACATAAATATGCAACTCAACGAAAAGAAATTCTATAATATTAACAAGAGAGGGAGCAGGACTGCGGACACATGCAGCCACCTCGCAAACCTCCGAGGATCTCTGGAACAGATAGATAGCTCACCCTGCCCTAACAACTGAATCTGCACACAAGGTGCAGGGAGTAATGTGAGTACGCCAACTCAGTAGTAATGATAATAAATCAAGTATAAGTAGCAAGGAAACACGCAAAGATGAATGCCATCAAGTAAAATTTACACAGCCTTAATTTCCAATAGTATAACATAGATATACGAAATCATCATGTCTTAAAAATCAACTTCATAAAAAGTCCTTTAAAGAATGCAAATTTTTAACAACTTTAAAACAAAGGATTTGGTATGCAAATGAATGTAGAAAAATCATAGTAGCCCCTCGGGAAAAAACATGTTTCATAATCAGCCCCTCGAGCATGCCTCACAATCCTTCAGCACCTCAGAATTACTCAGCACCTCATAGTCACTCATGCCTCCCAATCACTCGTCACTCGCACTCGGTGCACTCACTGGGGTGTGTATAGAATCCGGAGGTACTCCTTCAGTCCAAGCACTAATATCACTCACTACCTCACCATCACTCTTGGCCTTCGACCACACTCAGTGGAACCAATCGAAAGCCCCTCGGGCGAATTAGCAAAATAGGGTACTCGACCCAAAAAACATCATTTTAATGCTCATGTAGTGTAAATCATGCTGAGTTTCAAATAAAACAGTATGGTAATGATGCTAAGTAAAATCATCAACAATTAGTGAGAAAAACAGTAGTAAAAAGCCCTCAAAGGGTCTAAATAGATCGGCACGAGGCCCCAAACACGGCTTATAGCCCAAATATTTCACAAACCTTTAGAACATAATTTAACATAAGGTTTCGAGTAAATGTGCAACTCATTAGTTGCCGCGGAAATGACCTAGTCCAATCCAAAAATCGGAACGCACCACATACTCGTCACCGACATGTGCGCCATTCCAAAATCAGTAAGAAAATATGCAGTCTGGGGTTCCATACCCTCAGGACAAGATTTATAACCATTACTTACCTCTACCGGGCTGCGACACTAGTCCACTATGCCTTTGCCCATCAAATTGGCTCCCGATTGCTCCGAATCTAGCCAAAACCAGTTCTACATCATTATCATATACTCAAAAGGAACACAACCCAATCGAAAATTATCAATTTATACAAAAATCTCGAAATTCGGCCAAACCTGAGCCCCGGGCCCACATCTCGAAATCTGATAAAAATTACATCGCAAGAACCCTTATCCTCCCACGAGTCCGTACATACCAAGAACATCAAAATCGGACCACAATTGCCCACTAAAATTACCAAAAGAAATTTCCAAATCTTTCCTCCCATTTTTCCCAAATTCTCTACTTAATTCCTCAAATTGGATGGTGAAAATTAAGACAAATTCATGAAATTAAACCAAAAATGATTGAAGAAAACTTAACACAAGAATCTCACTGAAAATATCGTCCAAATCCTCCTTATCCCGAGCTCTCTTATGGAATATTGAGTTATGGCCAAAACCCTCCGATTAGAACTTAAAAACTTTCTGCCCAGCTCATTTTTCTTCATCGCGAACGCATCACTAGGACCGCGTTTGCGAAGCACAAACTGGCTCCCTCTTCTCTTAACCCTACGCGAACGCATCAACAGCATCGTGAACGCGATTCTTTACCTGACTTTCCCACCTTGAACGCGTACCTATCCACGTGAACGCATAGACCAATACCTCTGGGGTCCCCAACCCCAACTTTTCTTCGAGAACGAGTGCCCTTGAAAGCGAACACGATGACTACTTCACTCATACCTTCGCGTTCACGTGCTCCTCTTCGGTAACTCGATGAATAAAATCTCAGCTCCCCAAGCTACTCTTCGCGAACGCGGCATCCCACCCGCGAACGCGATGAACAAATCCTCTGCAACGAAAACCAGAAACATCTGCCAAGTTTAAATCCAAGAATTGGTCCGTTAACCACCCGAAACACGCACGAGGTCTTTGGGACCTCAACCAAACCTACCAACACACCCCATAACATCATTCAAACTTACTCGAGCCTTCGAAACACCAAAAACAACGCGAAATCACCAAAATTACATCAAATTCAAGCCTATGAACTTGAAACTTCCAAATTGTGCAAACTACGCCGAAACCGACAAAAACACCTTCGATTGACCTGAAATTTTGCAGACATATCCAAAATCACATCACGAACCTGCCTGAACATTCGGAATTCCATTCCGACCTCGATAGCCTATTTTCCACTTCCGACCGGAAATCACCAAAAACTAACTTTCGCCAATTCAAGCCTAATTCTACACCGGACACCACAAAAATATTCAGAACACACTCCTAAGTCCTAAATCACATAACGAAGCTATCCGAGCCATAAAATCTGCATTCCGAGGTAGTTCACCAATAAGTCAACTCTTAGTTGACTTCCTCAACTATTAGGATACCTTGAGAGACTAATTGCCTCAATGCTCACCATGGCCACTCTGAACCTGAACCAACCGACCCAATACACATAAATGAAGCTGAACCACATAAAATGCAGCATAAACAGGGGAAACGGGGCTAAATTCTCGGAAAGAGCGGCCGGGTCGTTACATCCTCCCCTACTTAAACATATGTTCGTCCTCGAACGTGCCAAGAGTTGTTCTCCAACACTATCAAACTGTTACGCATCTTACCATGCACATACCCGGGTATAATCCCACGTCACCCTATTCCATATAGGGCCAATGGCACAATACCGCTGAAATTTCGAAATCCAAATCCTGTCCCATAGCCTTAGAACAAAATTCCCACTTCTAAAATGATATGTAAGATCAAACTTTCCATAACTATAAACTGAACATGCCTGAACATGCTGAATCAATCCATATACGCACCCCAGATGAAATCACATAATATACCGCGTGACTCAAACACTCATAGCAATAACTCTTTAACTACAATAACTGCTCAGAACAACCCAATACCGGTACACCACCTCTTATCAAGAAATCCCTCACTCTAACACTTCCATATACTTCTGATGATGAAAGAATCACGTAGAACTAACAACCATTTGTCCGATGAGTCAAACATCTAACTCCCCCTTCCCAACAGGAATTATAGCAGATTTGGAAGCCGACTCCCGATATTTATCCTTCCAACTATGTTCTAGGAAATTCCGAAAATATTCATTCTAGGTCCAATGACCTCATCTCATCCATCACAACCACCCTGAAGACATGACACGTCGATACAATTCGAGGCCAAAACATGCACAACTCGTGCACTTATCAGCAACTCCCCAATGAAATCAAATTATATAAAAGATCCACACGAGAGGACTATCCTGCCATTAACAATTACCATCACCATATCATACTAACATCCTAGCACACACCGTAAAAATCCAAAACATATGAGTCCGATACCAAGGGTCATATCCTTACTTAACTCCGCTACACTATGGGATTTAATCCAACCGCTGGTCCACTTGGAATATTTCAAGACACCATGCCCAAAAATTATTAACCATTCTAAATTCGACATCAAGTACTCAAAGTGCATTGCCATAAACACGGGGGGGAAACCGGACTATACCATGCCACCCGAAATAGAAGGTATATAACCAACACGCCTCAATCCCGCAACACGCAATTACTTACCTTACTCAAATCTAGATATAAAGCCCAATTAGAACCGCACAATATGTGCATATAACCAATAATCACCACTCCTCCCAACACCGAAGGGTCACTCATAGATCACTCCGGAACATGAACAAATCAATCACAATCGAATGGTACCTTTCTCAATAATAGGAACTCCGACCCAACAATTCCGACCCGGTGCAGAACACGCACCAATACTAGCCTGCTAGTGACCCTAAATTAACATTGATCACCCATAACAGATAGACAACATACCAAAAAGTTCATAATGACAGAATCATGGTACATACTAACATCCAGATAGCTCAGCTCGTATCTCCATAGTACATTACTACACAATATGATGTTTATGAGAACTATCATTCTCGAATTCCAAGAAACGTACGGATTGCTATATCTTATCACTGCTCGAATACATAACACATCCCAAATACTCATTCATTTCACGGGGAATACCCCTATAAGTCTTCCGTTCACTAGGCAACCTTGAACATCAACAGTCGATCCAGCAATGGGGCGCTGCAATACCAATGAAGTGCCTTTAATTCAAACACATTTCTCTTTCTGAAATATATACCCTCATCAACTCGCACCCATTAGTGATATCATCTACCTAGTCATGTGAAACTGCCCATGCTCCCTAACAATTTATGACCTTCCTTCCAGAACCGAACCGTGACCTCACATATGCAAATCTCAACTCCACCCAACGTACCGCATACGCTAATACCAACCTAGGCAAATGACGGGAACTCCATGGTCCCTTCTAAGCCAGAAGAAACTACGTACCCAACTAGACAACAACTTCCACTGGATCCCCTTCAGAAACAAATTCACTACACGCCATAAGAAAATATGCACCCTTAACCGCGGTAGAAACCACCAGGAACTCTCCGAAATCTGATTTGCACAACACCAAACCATCATGACTGAACACTTCTATATTAACCAAACTACGCAGACCACCAATAATCCAAGAGCATTGCTATGAAACACCCGAAAAACTCATCACCTTATGAACACCCGAAGAACTAACTGTATCCCTTATCATGCTGATCTGACCTACTACCAAGTTATAACGACCCGGCTGGTCGTTCAGAGAATTTAGCCCCGCTTCCCCCATTTCTTCTTCATTATATGTGGTTCAACTTCTTTTATGTGTGTCGGGTTGGCTGGTTGTGGTTCAGCGTGGTCATGGTGAGCATTGAGGCAATTAGTCTCTCAAGGTAGCCTAATAGTTGAGAAAGTCAACTGAGATTTGACTTATTGGTGAACCACCTCGGAATGCAGATTTTATGGCTCGGATAGCTTTGTTAGGTTATTTGGGACTTAGGAATGTGCTTAGAATATACTTTTTTGATGTCCGGTGTAGAATTAGGCTTGAATTGGCGAAACTTAGTTTTTGGAGATATCCGATCGGTAGTGGAAAATAGGCTACCCGGGTTGGAATGGAACACTGGAAGTTGGAACAATTTTTAATGTCATTTTGGATATGTCTGCAAAATTTTAGGCTAATCGGAGGTGTTTTGGTTGGTTTCGACGTAGTTGGCAAAATTTGGAAGTTTCAAAGTTCTTAGGCTGGAATTTGATGTAATTTGGTGTTTTCGTGTTGTTTTTGGTGTTTTGAAGGCTCGACTAAGTTTGAATGATGTTGGGGATATTTGGTATATTTGATTGAGGTTCCAAGGGCCTCGGGTGTGTTTCGGATGGTTAACGGACGAACTTTTGGCTTGAAATCTGGGCAGATTGCTGCTGGTGTAAGGTTCTAGTTGCCTTCTAAGCGATCCCGTGGGGATGTTTGCGATCGCATGAGGTTGTCTGCGATCGCGTAAGGTATATTTATGGGGAAGCAAATTGTTCTTTATGCTCGCGTGCCAAAGTTTGCGATCACAGTGAAGAAATTATTTTAGCTGCGCAGAATGTTTAAAACGCCGGAAGTGCGAATTTCGTTGTCATTTTCTCCGTTTGCATGCAGACTTGAGAGATCTTGAAAGAGAATTGAAGGAGAATCAAGGAAACTCATCTGGAGGTAAGAATATCAACTTCATAACACATTTCTATGTCAATTCTAATGTGGTTAAACCATAAAAATTCTTGAAATTTAACCAAATTGGGGAAGAAGGGTGCATGGGAATGTGATTTTTCTTTTAAGGATTAGAGTGGGCAAGTGTGGCCCGATTTTATTTTCATTGCTACTCAGTTGGCGTACTCACATTACTCCCTGCACCTTGTGTGCAAATTCAGATGTTAGGGCAAGGTGAGCTGTATATCTGTTCCAGAGATCCTCGGAGGTTTGCAAGGTGGGTCCATGTGTCCGCAGTCCTGCTCCCTCTCTTGTTTAATATTATAGAATTTATTTTCGTTGAGTTGTATATTTATGTAGAGGCTCATGACTAATGACTCCGGGTTCTCGGGGGTTGTATTTATTATTAACTATAGTTTTGATTGTTATTCAAATGTTTAAGGGAATTGTGGGTAATCGATATAGTAGGAGGTAAATGGGAAGTTCATTATGATTTGGGTGAAGTTTTGGCTGGCCTAGTTCCATGATAGGCGTCATCACGACTAGCCTGGATTTGGGGTCGTAACACAAGTCGTCCTTATTACTCAGATTTCTTCTGACTTACCTTCAAATTGATACTTCTTCCTGCCGTAATACCACAAATTTGCAACCCTGACTCCCCACATGTGACCCAAGCACAAAACCATATCGTCTAAGGCTCATAAATGACTGAATACCCCCTCAATTATCCCCAAATGCACCACATTAGAAAAACTTACCCTGAATAGACTTATGCGAATCTAAAGCCATTATCTTCACCTTCATGATACCGATATATAGAATACCACAAGTGTTGACATCCTCTAACTTAAATCTCAATCACACTAACCAATTAGACAGAATCGCCCAGACACGTTGCACACTAACATACTAGGAAAGTAATCCACTCACTTGCAAATTCATACACTGCACACACTACATCTTTTACAATCTCCACTAAATCATTCAATAGAACCCAGTTACCCAAACAAGTGCACTACAACCTATATCGAAGAAATTTCCATTACTCGTGACATTCCCAGATCCCATACCTACAGGTCATAACTGATTTACCAATGTACCTCAAACTAAAACCAATACCACACATAATCGTATAATCAACTTATCAGTAATGAACTCCCCCACTTGGCTCAAAGCCAAGGATCAAGAAAAACAAGACTATGCCCACACAGTATGACTGCCACCATGTTGTGGTGGGATTCAACTAAATCCTTCATCAGCTTATATGACCCAAATCATCTAACACTCAAATCAATTGCCAATCTCGCATACACCACGCAATAGCCATGTCAACTTCCACAAGCGATCTGAACTCCAATTACAACATATATCTTTTACTAGTAGAACATAACACATTAAAGAACTACATAGGGACCACACACCCTAGGACAACTCTCAGGAGATACCCCTGCACTCTTAGCCTCAACTGTTATCTCTCCATGCACTTCTGAAGACACCCACTATCACGCAATCACTACACCTCCCTGCATCTGAACACCACAAAAATAAGCCCTCTAGGCATCACGATACGCGGTAAAAACCTAAAGCCGTTGGCCGAACTAACAATGGAGCGGCGGTCATAGAACTATCGAGCTTCTGGAAGCTCTACCCACACATGACTGGATACATGGATACCCTCATCGGACACCACGTGTCCCTATAATGCTACTGAGCTGAGCCAAACTTCATACTCGGAGAATTGGCATAGAGACTTTCCTCCTTGAACCCTTATAATTTCATCCTATGATACTGAGTATGCTATTACCGGATACGCAAAAATGCCAGGACGCCATCAATGAATACAATAACAAGGAGCGCTAATACGGCTGGAATACACCGTCAATGAAATACATGAACATTACTGGGCAAACGATCAACTAATAAGACATTTCCAGGAACGCATAACCCAATAGAGAAATACGCTACACTCCACAACTACAAAACATGTGTCACGACCGCAAATCCTAACCGGCCGTGATGGCGCCTATCGTGGAACTAGGCTAGCCGAATACCGCGTGTTCACAATTTCTTTTGAAAGCCCATTTAATAATCAAGCAATCCATAACAATATACAGAAAGTTTACTTGACATAATAGGAAACTTTTATATACAGTATTGCCATCCCCAAAACCCGGCGCAAAAGCTAAATACAACAGGAAAGGAAAGATGAGATGCTGCGAATGCTGAACAGCTACCTTTATATCCCCACGATCCGGCTCCGCTGCGATATATATATAAAAGCTAACGCTCGATATCTGCTCCTGGATCTGCACATAGAGGTGCACGGAGTAATGGAATTAAATCAAGTCTAAGTAACAAGGAATCACATAAAAATCAATGCCATCAAGTCACAATATACACAGCCTTACTTTCCAATAGTATACATAGATATACGAAATCATCAGGCCTTATAAATCAACTTCATAAAAGTCCTTAAAACAATGCACATTTTTAACAACTTCAAAACAAGATTTGGTATGAAAATGAATGTAGTAAAATCATAAGTATCCCCTCGGGCAAAACATGTTTCATAATCAGCCCCCCGGGCATGCCTCACAATGTCTCAGCACCTCGCAATCACTCAGCACCTCACAGTCACTCATGCCTCCCAATCAATCAATCACTCGCACTATGTGCACTCACTGGGGGTGTGTACAGACTCCGGAGGGGCTCATTCAGCCGAAGCGCTAATATCACTCAAGACCTCACCATCACTCTTGGCCCTCGGCCACACTCGGTGGAACCACTCGAAAAGCCCCTCGAGTGAAGTAATAGAACGGGGTACTCGACCCGAAAACATCATTTTAATCCTCATGTGGTGTAAATCAGGCTGAGTTTCAAATATAACAGTGTGCACAATGATGCTGAGTAAAACCATCAACAGGTAGTGAGGAAAACATCAGTAAAACACCCTTAAAGGGTCTAAACATATGGGCACGAGGCCCCAAACACGGCTTACAACCCAAATAATTCACAAATCTTTAGAACATAATTTAACAAAAGATTTTATGTAAATATACGACTCATTAGTCGCCGCGGAGAGGACCTAGTCCAATCCAAAATATCAGTGCGCGCCACATATTCCTCATTCGACATGTGCGCCATTCCAAATTTAGTGAGAAAACCAATCGAAAATTATCGAATTAAAAAAATCTCGAAATTCGACCAAACCCGAGACCTGGGCCCACGTCTTGGAATCCGAAAGTTTTTATATCATTAGAACCCTCGTCCTACAAGAATTCTATACATACCAAGAACACTAAAATCTGACCACAATTTCCATTCCAAAAACTCAAAAGAAATCCCAATTCCTTCCTCCCAGTTTTTCCAACTCTTTCCTACCGAAATCCTTAAATTTTCAAGCCTAATCTCAATAAAATAGCATAGGAGCGGGGTTAACAAATTAAAGAACTCACCTTTGCTGAAGAACCTGGAAATCCCCTCTCAAAACCCCCTTCAATGGACTCCTTCCGCATGCAATTTTACGAAAAACTAATAAATTTTGTGGAGGGGGTCCTTTTATACTGTTCTGCACAGCTAAAATTATTCCTTAACTGCGATCGCAAACTTTGGCACGCGATCGCAAATAACAAACTTGCTGCCCCATCAATTAATCTTATGCGATCGCAGACAATCTCACGCGATCGTGGTTCATCGAGACATAAACCCACGTGATCGCAAAACATTCCACGCGATCGCGAAGAACAAAGCTCAACTCACCCAGGCGCTCCTTTAACACTACGCGATCGCAAACAAGACCACGCGGTCGCACTGACCAAACACTCATACTCACGCGATCGCAACCCATTCCACGCGATCGCGATTAAAAAAAATCCTGCCTCACAAATTAACCCAACGCGATTGCAAACATCCTCACGCGATCGCGTCGAAGGAAACCAGAACCATACACCAGCAGCAATCTTCCCAGAATTCAAGCCAAAAGTTGGTCCGTCAACCATCTGAAACACATCCGAGGCCCTCGGGGCCTCAACCAAACATACCAACATATCCCATAACATCATTCAAACTTAGTAGAGCCTTCGAAAAATGAAAAACAACACGAGAACACCAAATTTACATCAAATTCAAGCCTAATAACTTTGAAACTTCAAAATTTCGCCAACTACGTCGAAACCAACCAAAACACCTCCGATTAACCTGAAATTTTGCAAACATAACCAAAATGACATTAAGAAATTGTTCCAACTTCCAAAATTTCATTCCAACCCCGATAGCCTATTTTCCACTGCCGATCGTAAATCGCCAAAAACTAACTTTCGCCAATTCAAGCCTAATTCTACACAGGACATCACAAAAATATTTCGAACACACTACTAAGTCCGAAATCACCCAACGAAGCTATTCAAGCAATAAAATCCGCATTCCGAGGTCGTTTATCAATAAGTCAACTCTCAGTCGACTTTCTCAACTATTATGCTACTTTAAAAGGCTAAATACCTAACTTCTCACCATAACTACTCTGGACCCAAACCAACTGAGCCAACACATCAAAAACAACATGAAAGGTCTTCCAACACACTCACAACTCAGGTCGTATACCAAATCGAGACAGAAATCAAACAATCAATAAATCTTACCACATTTCTAGCCAACCCTTTCGACACATTTCACAGCCTGAACACAACTAACAATCAATTCACACCCACCACATAGTCATATAGTTACCAATTCTCATCAATAAGAACACGAACAGACATACAAGTCCCCAATTACATGTGCCCACACAACAAAAATCTAAGCAATCAAGTCACAGAATGAATCTGGCCTCAAGTCCTCCAGACTGGCCCATTACCAACATGCCAAAATCACATCTCATCCATGGAAGCCACAAGCTGTCGATGCACAACTGATACCAAGCGCTCTCGTGCGCATTCGAGTACATGGAAGGAATTCAAAAGTTACGCTCTTGGCTTAATACAATGGATTCGCACGACAAGAATTTTTTAAAATGTGAAATTTTTCTAAGGATTCTGCAGCCTCTCTGAGATAAGTACAAGTGTCTCCGTACCGATCAGCAAGACTCTACTAAACCTGCTCATGACCAGTGAGTCCTATGTAACCTAGCGCTCTGATACCAATTTATCACGACCCCAAATCCAGGCCAGTCGTGATGGCGCATATCATGGAACAAGACCAGCCAGAACTTCACTCAAATAATAATAAAGTCCCATTTACCTCTTTACTATATTGATTTCCCATAAAAGTTTCCTTTAAACAATTATAAAAACTGTACTGAATAATAAATTCAACCCCCGAGAACCCGGAATCACTAGTCATGAGCATCTACATAAATATACAACTCAACAAAAATAAATTCTATAATATTAAAGAAGAGAGTGAGCAGTATTGCGGACGCATGCAGCCACCTCGCAAACCTCCGAGGATCTCTGGAACAGATAGACAGCTCACCCTGCCCTAACACCTGATTCTGTACACAAGGTGCATGGAGTAATGTGAGTACGCCAACTCAGTAGTAATGAGAATAAATCAAGTCCAAGTAGCAAGGAAACACGCAAAAATAAATTCCATCAAGTCACAATATACACAGCCTTACTTTCCAATAGTATAACATAGATATACGAAATCATCATGTCTTAAAAATCAACTTCATAAAAAGTCCTTTAAAGAATGCACATTTTTAAGATCTTTAAAACAAAGGATTTGGTATGCAAATAAATGTAGAAAATTCATAGTAGCCCCTCGGACATGCCTCACAATCCCTCAGCACCTCACAATGACTCAACACCTCACAGTCACTTTTGCCTCCCAATCACTCGTCATTCGCACTCGGTGCGCTCACTCGGGGTGTGTACAAACTCTGGAGGGGCTCCTTCATCCCAGGCGCTAATATCAGTCAGCACCTCACCATCACTCATGGCCCTCGGCCACACTCGGTGGAACCACTCGAAAAGCCCCTCGGGCGAATTAGTAAAACAGGGTACTCGACCCGAAAACATCATTTTAATTCTCATGTAGTGTAAATCAGGCTGAGTTTCAAATAATACAGTATGCACAATGATGCTGAGTAAAATCATCAACATTTAGTGAGGAAAACATCAGTAAAAAGCCCTCAAAGGGTCTAAACAGATCGGCACGAGGCCCCAAACACGGCTTATAGCCCAAATATTTCACAAATCTTTAGAACATAATTTAACATAAGGTTTTGAGTAAATATGCAACTCATTAGTTTCCGCGTAGAGAACCTAGTCCAATCAAAATATCACTACGTGCCACATACTCGTCATCCGACATGTGCTCCGTTCAAAAATCAGTAAGAAAATATGCAGTCCGGGGTTCCATACCCTCAGGACAAGATTTATACCATTACTTACCTCTACTGGGCCACAACACTAGCCCTCTATGATTTTTCCCGTCAAATTGGCTCCGGATTGCTCCGAATGTACCCAAAACCAGTTCAACATCATTAACATATACTCAAGGAACATAACCCAATAGAAAATTATCAATTTATACAAGAATCTCGAAATTCGGCAAAACCTGAGCCCGGGACCAGGTCTTGGAAACCGCTAAAAATTACATCACAAGAACCCTTATCCTCCCACGAGTCCGTACATACCAAGAACATCAAAATCGGACCATAATTGCCCACTAAAATTACCAAAAGAAATTTCCAAATCTTTCCTCCCATTTTTCCCAAATTCTCTTCTTAATTCCTCAAATTGCATGGTGAAAATCAAGACAAATTCATGAAATTAAACCAAAAATGATTGAACAACACTTACCACAAGAATCCCACTGAAAATCTCGTCCAAATCCTCCTTCTCCCGAGCTCTATAATGGAATATTGAGTTATGCCCAAAAACCCCCGATAAGAACTTAAAAACATTCTGCCTAGCTCATTTTTCTTCATCGCAAACGCATCACTATGACCGTATTCGTGAAGCACAAACTGGCTCCCTCTTCTCTTAACCCTACGCGAACGCGTCAACAGCATCGCGAACGCGATGCTTTACCCGACTTTCCCACCGCGAACGCGTACCTATCTACGCGAATGCATAGACCAATACCCCTGGGGTCCCCAACCCCCACTCTTCTCCTCGAACGCGTGCCCTTGAAAGTGAATGCGATGACTATTTCACTCATACCTCCATGTTCTCGTTCCTGACCTCCTCTTTGGGAACGTGATGAATAAAATCTCAGCTCCCCAAACTACTCCTCACGAATGCGGCATCCCACGCACGAACGCGATGAAGAAATCCTCTACAACAAAAACCAGAAAAATCTACCAAGTTTAAATCCTAGAATTGGTCCGTTAACCACCCGAAACACACCCGAGGTCCTCAGGACCTCAACCTGTAACGACCAGACCGGTCGTTCTATGAGATTTACCCTATTTCCCCGATATAACGACCCGACCAATCGTTCCGTGAGATTTACCCCATTTCTACTATTTCTGCATTTGTTATGTATCACTATCTTGTTTTTCATGTGTTGGATCAGTTGGTTTAGGTCCAGAGTAGTTATGGTGAGAGGTTAGGCATTTAGCCTTTTATAGTAGCGTAATAGTTGAGAAAGTCAACTGAGAGTTGACTTACTGATAAATGACCTCGGAATGCATATTTTATGGCTTGAATAGCTTTGTTAGGTGATTTGGGACTTAGGGGTGTGTTCTAAATATTTTTGTGATGTTCGGTGTAGAGTTAGGCTTGAATTGGCGAAATTTAGTTTTTGGCGATTTCCCGTCGGCAGTGGAAAATAGGCTGTCGGGGTTAGAATGGAATTCTGGAAGTTGGAACAATTTTGTAATGTCATTTTGGTTATGTTTGCAAAATTTCAGGTTAATCGGAGGTATTTTGGTTTGTTTCGACGTGGTTGGCAAAATTTGGAAGTTTCAAAGTTTTTAGGCTTGAATTTGATGTAAATTTGGTGTTCTCGTGTTGTTTTTCGTGTTTCGAAGGCTCTACTAAGTTTGAATGATGTTATGGGATATGTTGGTATGTTTGGTTGATGCTGCTGTCAGGTTCTGGTTTCCTTCATCGCGATCGCGTGAGGATCCTTGCGATCGCATAGGGTTTATTGGTGAGGCAGGATTTTTGTTGATTGCGATCGAGTGTAATGGGTTGTGATCGTGTGAGTATGAGTGTTTGGCCAGTGCGATCGCGTGGTCTTGTTTGCGATCGCGTAGAGTTAAAGGGGCACGTGGGTGAGTTGAGCTTTGTTCTTCGCGATCACGTGGAATAGTTTGCGATCGCACTGATTTAAGTCTCGATAATCATGATCGTGTGAGGTTGTCTACGATCGCGTAAGGTAAATTCATGGGGCAGCAAGTTTTTTCTTCGCGATCGCGTGCCAAAGTTTGCGATCGCAGTGAAGGAATTATTTTAGCTGTGCAGAACAGTATAAAAGGACCCCTTCCGCGAAATTTATTAGTTTTTCATCAAAGTACATACGGAAAGAGTCCATTGATGGAGGTATTGAGAAGGGATTTGCAGGTTCTTCAGCAAAGGTGAGTTCTTTGATTTGTTAACCCCGTTCCTTTGATTTGGGTAGGAAAAAGTTGGAAAAATGGGAGGAAGGAATTGGGATTTTTTTTGAGGTTTTGGAATGGAAATTGTGGTCCGATTTCAGTGTTCTTGGTATGAATAGAATCGTAGGAGGACGAGGGTTCTAATGATGTAAAAAATTTCAGATTACGAGACGTGAGCTCGAGTTTGGCCGAATTTCGAGATTTTTGTTTAATTTGATTATTTTCAATTGGGTTGTGTTCCATGAGTATGTATTCATGATATTAAGTGGTTTTGGCTAGTTTCGGAGCAATCAGGAGAAAATTTGAGGGGCAAAGGCATATCAGACTAGTGTCGCAACCCGGTAGAGGTAAGTAATGGTCTAAAATCTTGTCTTGAGGGTATGGAACCCCGGACTGCATTATTTTCTCACTAATATTGGAATGGCGCACATGTCGGATGACGAATATGTGGCGCGTACTAATTTTTTGATTGGACTAGGTCCTCTCCACGGCGAGTAATGAGTCGCATATTTACTCAAAATCTTATGTTAAATTATGTTCTAAAGATTTTGTGAATTATTTGGGCTCTAAGTCGTGTTTGGGGCCTCGTGTCGATCTGTTTAGACCCTTTAAGGGTGTTTTACTGTTGTTTTTGTCACTACTTGTTGATGGTTTTACTCAGCATCATTGTGCATACTATTTTATTTGAAACTCAGCCTTATTTACACTACACGAGCATTAAAATGATGTTTTCGGGTCGAGTACCCCGTTCTATTACTTCGCCCAAGGGTCTTTTCCAGTTGTTTAGCCGAGTATGGCCGAGGGCCAAGAGTGATGGTGAGGTGCTGAGTGATATTAGCGCTTGGGCTGAAGGATCCCCTCTTGATTCTATACACACCATCAGTGAGTGCACCGAGTGCGAGTGATTGAGTGATTGGGAGGCATAAGTGACTATGAGGTGTTGTGTGATTGTGAGGTGCCGAGAGATTGTGAGGCGTACCCCATGGGCTGGTTATGAAACATGTTTTGCCCGAGGTGCTACTTATGACTTTACTACATTCATTTGCATACCAAATCTTGTTTTGAAGTTGTTAAAAATGTGCATTGTTTTTATGACTTTTATGAATTTGATTTCTAAGGCATGATGATTTCGTATATCTATGTATACTATTGGAAAGTAAGGCTGTGTATATTGTGATTTGATAGCATTGATTTTTATTTTATTCCTTGTTTCTTAGACTTGATTTAATTCCATACTACTGAGTTGGCATACTCACATTACTCTCTGCACGTCTGTGTGAGGATTCATGAGCATATATCATGTGTTAGCTTTTATACATATATCGCAGCGGAGCCGGATCGTGGGGATATAGAGGTAGTTGTTCAGCGTTCGCAACATCTCTGCTTTCCCTTCTTGTTGTATTTAGCTTTGATTCGGAGTTTTGTATCATAATACATTATTTTGGCTTATTTCACTAGATGCTCATGACATATTGGCTCCATGTTTTGGGGATGGTAGTACTGTATATAAAAGTTACCTATTATGTCAAGTAAACTTTCTGTATATTGTTATGAATTGGTTGAATCATAATTGGGACTTTTAAACGAATTTGTGAACACGTGGTAGTCGGCTAGCCTAGTTTCACGATAGGTGCCATCACAGCCGGTTAGAATTTGGGGTCGTGACAACTTGGTATCAGAGGCCTAGGTTACATAGGACTCGACGGTCATGAGCAGGTTTAGTAAAGTCTTGTGGATCAGTACGGAGATCTCTATACTTATCTTCGAGAGGCTGATGAACTTTTAGGAAACATTCTATCTTTCTTGAACTCTTTCGTGCTGATCTATTGATTCTTGAAATCTGAAATTATGTTGTTTCATTCACTCACAGATGGTGAGGACACGCCATACCGATCAGGGTGACCAGTCACCGGCTAGACAAGCGAGAGGTCGAGGCTGTGGTAGAGGTAGGGGCTGTACCTCAGGATCCCCCTATTGCTCATGGTCAGGTTCCAGCCGGTGGTATCCCTGCGGGACAGGCTTAGGCACCAGTAGTGCTTATGGTTATTCCGGGTCTTCAAGAGGCCCTATCTCAGATATTATCAGTATGCACCGATTTGGCTCAGGCCGTTGCCATCTCTACTTCTGCCACCACAGCTCAGGCCGGGGGAGGTAATCAAACTCCAGCTGCCCGGGCACCTGAGTAGGCTGCACAGGGTATTCAGGCACCGCGAGAAGCCCCAGCTCATGCAGCTGCTCCGGTTCAGGATTATGTAGTCCCAGCTATGCCTGAGGACGAGCATCGCAGGTTGGAGAGATTCAGCAGACTTCAGCCTCCTACTTTCAACGATATAGAGGGCGAGGATGCCCAGGGATTTCAAGATAGGTGCTAGACGATACTGCGCACCGCGGGTATTCTGGAGACCAATGGGGTCTCGTTTGTTACCTTTCAGTTTGTGGGTGCTGCTTTTACATGGTCAGAGTCTTTTGAGAGGTGTAGACCAGTCGATTCAGCACCTCTTACCTGGCAGCAGTTCTCCATGATCTTTTTGGAGAAGTATGTTCCTCAGTCCCACTGAGAAGAGCAACGTAGGCAGTTTGAGCAGCTGCGCCAGGGAGAGTTATCAGTTACTTAGTACGAGATGAGATTTTCTAAGTTGGCTAGGCATGCTTATGCGATTATCCCTACTGATAGGGAGAGGGTGAGGAGGTTCGTAGATGGTTTTTCTTATCATCTTCGATTGTTTATGACTCGAGGGAGAGTATAGGGTGCTTCATTCGAGCAGATTGTTGACATAACTCGAGATATTGAGTCTGATCGCCACCAGGAGCGGGAGGTGAGGGAGGCCATGAGGCCTCGTCGTTTGGGCAGTTCCAGTGGTGCTCCCTTCAGGGGACAGTTTCAGCAGGGTAGGCTCCATCAATTCGGGCCTCCTCAGTCAGGCCGCCCAGCTTATAGTGGTGCATCTTCAGGGCAAGGTCCCCGTGTTTCTCAGTTAGGTCGTACTTCATTTGGTGCCCTCCCAGATCAGATTGCAGCTCGAGCACCTCCAGTTCAGGGTTCATTTATTCAAGAATCTTCATGTAGCCGTGCAGGTGCTAGGGGTTTCTATCAGTCCCCGCCTCCAGCCCCAGGTAATTGTTTTGAGTGTGGAGAGTTCAGTAGTGGGTGGAGGCAGTGTCCCCGCCGTACCGGTGGATCTTCTCAAAGAGGGGCCAACCCTCGTCTTCAGCTCCAGCAACTTTACCACCCGCCCAGTCAGCCAGGGGTGGTGGTCAGTCAGCCAGAGGCCGCCCAATAGGGGAATGTCGAGCAGGGTGAGGTCAGGCTCGTATGTATGTATTTCCAGCCAGGATGGATTTTATGGCCTCAGATGTCGTGATTACAGGTATTTGTTCAGTCTGTTGCCGTGATGACTTGGCCTTATTTGACCCTGCTTCCACATATTCCTATGTTTCTTCATATTTTTCCAGTTTTCTGGATGTGCCCCGTGAGTTCCTAGTCACCTCTGTTCATGTGTAGACTCCAGTGGGTGATACTGTTGCCGTAGACCGTGTGTATCGATCGTGCGTTATATCTATTGGGTGTCTGGAGACCCGAGTGGACCTACTGTTACTCAACATGGTAAATTTTGACGTGATCTTAGGCATGGATTGCTTATCTTCGTGCCATACTGTTCTTGATTGTCACTCTAAGATCATGACCTTAGCTATGTCGGGCTGTCTTAGGGTTGAGTGGAGAGGTTCTTCCGAGTATATGCCTAGCAGGGCGATTTCTTACCTGAAGGCTTGGCGCATGGTCGAGAAAGGGTGTTTATCTTATCTGGCCTTTCTGAGGGATGTCGGTGGTGAGGCTCCCGTTATTGATTCAGTTCCGGTGGTCCGTGATTCTCTGGATGTGTTTCCTGCAGACCTGCCAGACATGCCACCTAACTGGGATATTGATTTTGGTATTGACCTGGTGCCAAGAACTCAACCTATTTCTATTCCACCCTATCGTATGGCGCCATCGGAGCTAAATGAATTGAATGAGCAACTTCAGGAGCTCCTGGATAAGAGGTTCATTCGGCATAGTGTGTCACCTTGGGACGCACCGGTGTTGTTCGTTAGGAAGAAAGATGGGTCCATGCATATGTGTATTGACTATCAGCAGTTGAATAGGGTTACAGTGAAGAACTGGTATCCCTTTCCCCATATTGATGATTTGTTTGATCAGCTTCAGGGAGCCAGAGTATTTTCCAAGATTGATTTGAGATCTGGGTACCATCAGTTGAGGATTCGGGATTCTGATATCCCGAAGACTGCTTTCAAGACCAGGTATGGTCATTATGAGTTCTTGGTTATGTCGTTTCGGCTGACCAATGCCCCAACTGCATTCATGCAATTGATGAACATCGTGTTTCATCCTTATCTTGATTATTTTGTCGTTGTATTCATTGATGACATCCTGGTTTATTCTCGTAGCCAGAAAGAGCATGCTCAGAATTTGAGAGTTGTGTTGCAGAGGTTGAGGGAGGAGAAGCTTTATGCGAAATTCTCCAAGTGTGAGTTTTGGCTGGGTATGTGGTGTCCTGTGAGGGTAACTCTGCCACTAGCGGAGTTTGCATACAATAACAACTATCAGTTGAGTATTCGGATGGCTCCGTATGAGGCTTTGTATGGTAGGAGGTGTAGATCTCCGGTTGGTTAGTTTGGCCCGGGCGAGGCTAGGCTATTGGGCACAGACTTGGTTCAGGATGCTTTGAGTAAGACAAAGTTGATTTAGGAGCGGCTTCGCACGGTGTAGTCTAGGAAGAAGAGTTATGCGGACCGGGATGTCCGAGATGTGTCTTTCATGGTTGGGGATAAGGTGTTGCTGAAGGTGTCACCCATGAACGGTGTTATGAGATTCGAGAAGAGAGGGAAGCTGAGTCCCAGGTTTATTGGACCATTTTAGGTACTTCATAGGGCTGGGGAGGTGGCATATAGGCTTGCTATGCTTCCTAGTTTATCGAGTATTCATCCAGTATTCCATATTTCGATGCTCCTGAAGTATGTTGGTGACCCTTCCCATGTTTTGGACTTCAGCACGGTTAAGCTTGAGGGTGATATGTCATACGAGGTAGAGCTAGTGGCTATTTTGGGTCGACATGTCAGGAAGCCGATATTTAAGGATATAGCTTCAATGAAGGTTCAGTGGAGAGGGCAGCCGGTGGAGGATGCCACCTAGGAGACCGAGCGGGAGATGTGGGGCAGATATCCTTACTTATTCGAGGCTCCAGGTATGTTTGTATACTCGTTTAAGGATGAACATTTGTTTAAGAGGGGAAGGATGTAACGACCCGACCAGTCGTTCCGTGAGATTTACCCCATTCCCCTATTTCTGCATTTTTTATGTATCACTATCTTGTTTTTGATGTGTTGGATAATTTGGTTTGGGTCCAGAGTAGTTATGGTGAGAGGTTAGTCATTTAGCCTTTTAAAGTGGCCTAATAGTTGAGAAAGTCAACTAAGAGTTGACTTACTGATAAACAACCTCGGAATGCGGATTTTATTGTTCGAATTGCTTCGTTGGGTGATTTGGGACTTAGGAGTGTGTTCGGAATATTTTTGTGATGTCCGGTGTAGAATTAGGCTTGAATTGGCGAAAGTTAGTTTTTGGCGATTTCCGGTGGACAGAGGAAATAGGCTATCGGGGTCGGAATTGAATTCCGGGATTTGGAGCAGTTTTGTAATGTCTGCAAAATTTCAGGTTAATCGGAGGTGTTTCGGTTGGTTTCGGCGTAGTTGGCGAAATTTGGAAGTTTCAAAGTTCTTAGGCTTAAATTTGATGTAAATTTGGTGTTATCATGTTGTTTGGTGTTTCGAAGGCTCGAATAAGTTTGAATGATGTTATGGGATATGTTGGCATGTTTGGTTGAGGCCCTGAGGGCATCGGGTGTGTTTCAGATGGTTAACAGACCAATTTTTGGCTTGAATTATGGGCAGATTGCTACTGGTGTAAGGTTCTGATTTCCTTCTACGCGATCGCGTGAGGATGTTTGCGATCGCGTAGTTAATTGGTGAGGTAGGATTTTTGTTAATCGTGATCACGTGGAATGGGTTGCGATCGCGTGAGAATGAGTGTTTGGTCAGTGCGATCGCGTGGTCTTGTTTGCAACTGTGTGGAGTTAAATGGGCGCGTGGGTGAGTTGAGCTTTGTTCTTCGCGATCGCGTGGAATGGTTTGGGATCACGTGGGTTTATGTCTCGGCGAATCGCGATCATGTGAAGTTGTCTCCGATCGCGTAAGGTAAATTGATGGGGCAGCAAGTTTTTTCTTCGCGATCGCGTGCCAAAGTTTGCGATCGCAGTCAAGGAATTATTTTAGCTGTGCAGAATAGTATAAAAGGACTCCCTCCGCGAAATTTATTAGTTTTTCATCAAATTGCATGTGGGTGGAGTCCATTGAAGGGGGTTTTGAGAGGGGATTTCCTGATTCTTCAGATAAGGTGAGTTCTTTGATTTGTTAACCCCGTTCCTATGCTATTTTATTCGGATTAGGCTTGAAAATTTAAGGATTTGGGTAGGAAAAAGTTAGAAAAATGGGAGGAAGGAATTGGGATTTATTTTGAGGTTTTAGAATGACAATTGTGGTACGATTTTAGTGTTCTTGGTATGTATATAATCGTGGGTGGACGAGGGTTCTAATGATGTAAAAATTTTCGGATTCCGAGACGTAGGCCAGGTTCTCGGGTTTGGCCGAATTTCGAGATTTTTGTTTAATTTGATGATTTTCGATTAGGTTGTATTACATGAGTATATATTGATGATATTAACTAGTTTTGGCTAGATTCGGAGCAATCGGGAGCCAACTTGAGGGGAAAAGGCATAGCAGGCTCGTGTCGCGGCCCGGTAGAGGTAAGTAATGGTCTTAAATCTTGTCCCGAGGGTATAGAACCCCGGAATGCATTATTTTCTCACTATATTTGGAATGGAGCACATTCGGATGACGAATATGTGGCATGTACTGATATTTTGGATTGGAATAGGTCCTCTCTGCGGTGACTAATGAGTTGAATATTTACTCAAAACCTTATATTAAATTACGTTCTAAAGATTTGTGAAATACTTGGGCTATAAGATGTGTTTGGGGCCTCGTGCCAGTTTGTTTAGACCAATTTCATAAATCTTATTTAGAACAAAATCAGGTCCATGTGATATTATTCGTAAAGAAAAGACTTTTACATAACATTTTTCAGGATTGGGAATGGTAATTCCAATCTAAAATTAGCTCAAATTCCTCTATGACCCAACCTTTGGCTTGACTTTTACATTACCATGTTCATCTGAGCAAAGCCATGCACGATTGCAACATACGTCCTGTGTAACAATACAATCTACTGTAAGTATAACGCCAGTAACATTTGAATGTTTGCTTTCTACGATGGCTTTGGCTTTCATGATCTCAACTCCTATCAACTCCGGCCACTCATATTGAGTTGACTCGCCGGGCAGTTTGCACTGATTTCCAACACAGCTGCATGGCTCACAAGGAGGGTATGGAATTTTTTATTGAATTATAACCATGAAGTAAGAAGAAAAATTGAAATACAAGAAGAAAAGAGGCTATATTTGCCTCCATGTTTAGGTTGTTTGTGATGTTATGATAATGGAGGAACTTCACCGTTTATAGGGCCATGGAACAATGGTGTGTGAATTTTAACAATTATATTAGGATTAAATATAATATAATCAAAAAATTTTACAATATACTATTAAAATACATTCAGAGATATTATAATATATTTATGTTTATTCTAGAATAGGATCTACATTAAAGGTAGAAAATTTAATTTGTGTTAGTTTAGGAATAATAATATTGGATTTACTTACCTTTAGTTTATGATGTATAAAGAAAGTAGCATATTTTTCCTTTTCATGAATTTTGATTATTTTAGTTTAGTATTAAAAATTGTAAATTGCTTGCTCTTTGGAAATAATTTTGTTTTATTTCCTTTAGTTACCTTTATTTATTAATGGACTATTCTACTTTAGATCAACACAATAGAGCATTTGCGGTAACCACATTTGTGATGGATATGTCGCATTACAAAGGTGGGTTGGGTGTGGCAGGATTCACATTTGCAAAGCCAGCCTTGAAATTGCGAAGGGGAGCCTGAGCAGTGGAGACCATATTTGTGGTCACTTGATCGCATTTGCGATTAAGGCAAATATCACATTTGCGATGTGTTAATTGCATTTGCGGCATTGCCTGGGCTACTCAACCTCCGCATTTGCAAGCCAAGTGTCGCAAAACCATGGTAGCAAATGCAACTTCTACATTTGAGCATATATCTGATATTTCGAGACATAATCTCATTTATCACATTTCTAGCCCTAGACTTGGTGGGAGGCGATTTTAGCAAATGCCTATTGAACTCAGGGCATGTCGTAAATGCGACCCAAACTTCTCATTTGAGAAGTCTGCCCCTTCCAGTAAAGCAATCAATTGACCAAAAATGCGGTCATCCCTGCACAGGAGCCCCAAACGCCAATGCGATCCATAGTTTGTAAGGAGAATGTTTTACCCCCAGCCCACCTCAAAAATGCAATACCCACCTCGAAAATCTTAGACCTGCAAATACAAACAAGGAACTCGCATTTACGAGACCTACAACATCTGCCCAGCACCAGCAACTATGAAACATGACAAAACAATCCAAAACAAGTCAGAAACTCGCTCCATCATATGGGCACTACACCAATTATCCACACAAGTGTAAAAATATCATACAAACTCGCTCAGGTCGTCAAAACACAAAAATAACATCTAGAACCACAAATCTTACATAAAAATACATAAGATTCACAAAGAAGTTCAAGAATCGCTAAAATACTAAATCCCTTGTAGCCTCCTGCTTATAAGTGTGGTGCACAACACACCCATAAACAAGACTCTACTAGACACGGCTTGTAGACCCCCTAGGACAGCAGTACTCTGGTACCAATTTTATCAGAACCCAAATCGCAGGGTTGCGACGGGCACCCGGTGCCTTACTCAATCTAGTACCAACATAACATATCTTTCTTATCATAACATCAGGGGAAAATGGGCCTGAAGGGCCGTCATGAGATAACCGAAATAAAAAATTTACTTATTTTCAGAGCAGAGCCTATTTATTTGTCACGACCCCAGTTCGCCCTCCGTGAACATGTCGTGATGGAACCTAGTCCCTATAACTATATAAGCCTAACAATGCAGAAAAATAACATAACTTGCGGAATAATTATGTAAAAACTGAACAATCTAAAAGGAAGACTGTATATAAATGTCGTTCGGCATACACAATTCAAAATAATAATGCGAAAGTCCACAATAACACCCCAAAACCCGAAAACTCATGGAAAAACACAGGGTAACATAAATATACTACACTGCTCTAACTCCAGAATGTCTAAACAACTGAAAGGAAGGAAAAGCTTTTCAATAATGATGGAATAATATAGAGATTCCTGGACTACGGATGCGACAGATGTACCTGGAAGTCTCTGCTAGATCTCTCAACGTTGGGGATAGTGCGCCTGGGTGGAGGTACCTAGACCTGCACATGAAAAACATGCGCAGAAGGGGCATGAGTACACCATAGCGGTACTCAGTAAGTGCCAAGCCTAACCTCGGTCGGGTAGTGACGAGGAAGGTCAGGGCCCTACTGAGGTTAAACAATATAATAGGAATTTGCAATATAAAAATAGAGAGTAGTAATGGGTACAACAGTGGAATTAGACAGGTCAACAAGGAAATAACAAAAGATAAGAACAGAGTAAACACGGAATATAAACAGCTCAATAACAATGGTAACAATGAGGATCTCTCAGGATACCGTCCTGTAGTCCTTTTCTCAACTGTCTAGTGGATCTCCTGGGATACCGTCTCGTAGTCCATCATATGTATATCCGAAGGATCTCCTGGGATACCGTCCCATAGTCCCAAAGTAAATATGCAGGGGATCTCCCGGGATACCGTCCCGTAGTCCCAAGTAAGTATGCAGGGGGATCTCCCAGGATACCGTCCCGTAGTCCCAAAGTTAATATGCAGCCACAACAAGAAGATATTCAGAATTAGAGTGCAAAAATACAAGGCAACAAGTAATTCTAGCCTAATATGCTTCACGTACTACAATTAAAGCAACTTAAGCAAATAGGCAATTTAGGGCAACTAGGGATGATTTTCTAAGCTAACATAGACTATAATTGCAAATAGAATAAAACATGTAAGAAAGAAACTCAGTCTAAATATTTAAAGTAAAACTGGATTTTCAATAATTAGCACAAGTACGCGCTCGTCACCTCACATACAAGGCATTCAATTACCAAATATCACATCCTAAGGGAAAAGGTCCCCCACACAAGGTTAGAAAATCCACTTACCTCGAACCGTCTAAAAAATCAAGTCGAAACCACACGTTTTCACGGGTATCCGACTCCAAATGGCCCAAATCTATTTAAATAAATTTCATATCGTAAATAATACCTCAAGCAACTGATTCTTCTATTTAATCCAAAGTTGCGGTGTGAAATTATGTAAAATGACCAAAGTTCCCCTCACGTCAGCATCTCAGATTCGTATAAATTTTACATTTTCAGGACCCTCGTACTCTCACGAGTCCATCCATATAAAAATCTCTCTAATCGGAAGTCAGTCACCCACTCAAACCCAAATTTTGGAAAAACCTAAGTTCTACCCAAATCACCCAATTTCACCCGTGGAAATCTTTGATTTTAAGTTAAAAACATGTTAAATGATGTTACTGATTGAAAGAATTGAGTAAAAACCAACTTACAAATGATTTTGAAGGACTCTTGTTCTTGAAAAATCACCTAAGGGTGTTTTAGATTGAGAAAATATGAAAATGGAGTCAAAAATACGGTTTAAGTGCATTGCAGGCCACTGGTTGGCATGGGAATTGCGAACCCTTCAGAAATTCCAAGCTTTCGCATTTGCAATCCATATGTCGCATTTGCGACCTCAAGCAGAAGGGGGAAGTTCACATTTGCGATGGCAGACGTCGCATTTGCGACCACCCTTCGCATTTGCGAAACTCTTGGTCACATTTGCGACCAGGCTTGCCCAGACCCACCTTCGCATTTGCTATGCTGGCTTCGCAAATGCGAACCCTCCAGATTCAGCTATACCAGCAAATTCCAATGTTCAAAATGCATCTGTGGTCTATCCAAAACTCACTCGAGCCCTCGGGGCTCCAAACCAAATATACACACTACCTCAAAAACATCCTATGAACTTATCCTTGCGATCAAATTGCCAAAACAACATCATATTCATCGAATTAAGCCTCAAAATCCATGAATTTTATCAAATTTCATAAAACATCAAATTTTCCATTTTAAGTCTGAAACACGTCAAACGAGACCCGTTTTCAACCAAACTTTACAGAAAGAGCTTAAACCATATATAAGACCTGTATCGGGCGCCGGAACCAAAATACAGGCCCGACACAATCACTTTCTAATCAGGTTTCATTTTCAATTTCCTTAAATAATTGTAGAAAACAATTTTACTCAAAAATTCGTTTCTCATCTTGCGACCTCGGAATTCGATTCCGGGCATACGCCCAAGTCCCATATTTTCCTACGGACCTTCCGGGACCGTCAAATCACGAGTTCGGGTATGTTTACCCAAAATGTTGACCAAAGTCAAATTTATTCATTTTAATATCAAAACTTAGCATTTCTCACAAAATTTCATATTTACGCTTTCTGGCTAAGCGCCCGGACTGTGCACGCAAATTGAGGCAACCCTAAATGAGGTTTCCAAGGCCTCGGAAGCACGAAATGGTTAAGAAAATAGGTGATGACCCTTTGGGTCGTCACATTCTCCACCTCTAAAACAATCGTTTGTCCTCGAACAGACAGAATAAGGAAGTAACTGAGTCGGGGAATAGATGAGGGTAACGACTGCGTATATCGGACTCGGACTCCCAAGTCGATGTCTCAGTAGGCTGACCTCTCCACTGAACACGAACATAAGGGAAACTCTTGGATCTCAACTGACGAACCTGCCGGTCTATAGCTACCGGCTCCTACTCATAAGATAAGTCCTTGTCCAACTGGACTGAATTGAAATCCAACACGTGCGACGAATCACCGTGATACCTCCGGAACATCGAAACATGAAATACCAGATGAACTCCTGCCAAGCTGGGAGGTAATGCAAGCTCATAAGAAACCTCCCCAACACGCCTCAATATCTCGAAAGGGCCAATAAACCTCCGGCTCAGCTTCCCTTTCATCCTAAATCTCATGACGCCCTTCATAGGAGAAACCCAAAGCAGAACCCGCTCTCCGACCATCACGAACCTTCCGGTCCGCGTAACTCTTCTGTCTGGACTGGGCTGTACGGAGTCTATCCTGAATCACCTTGACCTTCTCCAATGCATCCTAAACAAACTCTGTGCCCAATAGTCTAGCCTCGCCCGGATCGAACCAACCCACCGGAGATCTACACCTCCTACCATATAAAGCCTCATACGGTTCCATCTAAATGCTGGACTGGTAACTGTTGTTGTAATAAAACTCCGCCAGTGGAAAGAACTGATCCCAAGACCTTCCAAACTCAGTCACACACGCACGAAGCATATCCTCAAGAATCTGAATAGTGCGCTCGTACTATCCGTCGGTCTGGGGGTGGAATGGTGTGCTCAACTCCACCCGAGTACCCAACTCCTGCTGAACGGCCCTCTAGAACCGTGATGTAAAATGAGTACCTCTGTCTGAAATAATAGATACTGGAATACCGTGGAGGCGAACAATCTCTCTAATATAAATCTCAGCCAACCTCTACGATGAATATGTAGTCAGTACCAGAATGAAATGGGCTGATTTGGTCACCGATCCACAATCACCCAAATATCTTTATGCTTCCTCAAAGTCCGAGGAAGTCCAACCACAAAGTCCATGGTGATCCGCTCCCACTTCCACTTTGGAGGCTCAATTTGCTGAAGTAACCCTCCCGGTCTCTGATGCTCACATTTGACCTGCTGACAGTTGAGGCACTTGGATACAAACTCTGCTATATCCTTCTTCATGCTTCACAACCAATAGTGCTGCCTCAAATCCTGATACATCTTTGCAGCACCCGGATGGATGGGATACCGCGAACTATGGGCCTCAGATAAAATCAACTCCCGAAGACCATCAACATTGGGAACACAAATCCGACCCTGCATCCTCAGTACCCCGTCATCTCTAATGGTAACATCTTTGGCATCACCGTGCTGGACCGTGTCCTTGAGGACAAGTAAATGAGGATCATCGTACTGCCGCTCCCTGATATGAGCAAATAAGGAGACTGAGAAACAACACAAGCTAGGTCCCGACTGGGCTTCGAAAGGTCCAATCTCACAAACTGACTGGCTAAGGCCTAAACATCCATCGCCATAGGCCTCTCTGAAGCTGGTAAATATGCCAAACTTCCCAACTCACTGCCCGACGACTCAAAGCATCGGCCACCACATTGGCCTTCCCCGGGTGGTATAATATAGTGATGTCATAGTCCTGTAGCAACTCTAACCATCTACGCTGGTGCAAATTTAGATCCTTCTACCTAAATATGTGTTGCAAGCTCCGGTGGTCAGTATAAATCTCACAAGGCACACCGTACAAATAATGACGCCAATCTTCAAGGAATGAACAATTGGAGCTAACTCAAGGTCATGGACAGGGTAATTCTTCGCATGTATCTTCAATTGTCTGGACGCGTAGGAAATCACCCTACCGTCCTGCATCAACACCGATCCAAGGCCGACTCGTGAGGCATCACAATAAACTGTATAAGACCCTGAACCAGTAGGCAATATTAAGATTGGGTTTGTAGTCAAAGCTGTCTTGAGCTTCTGAAAGCTCGCCTCTCACTCCTCTGTCCATTGAAATGGATTACCCTTCTGGGTTAATCTAGTCATAGGGGCTGCAATCAATGAAAACCCCTCCACAAAATAATGGTAGTATCCAGCCAAGCAAAGGAAACTGTGAATCTCTGTAATTGAAGACGGCCTGGGCAAACTCTCACATTTTGCAAACTTTCCATAAAACTTCTTCTCTCTCAGGGTCTGAAGTACTGTCCTCAGGTGCTGCATATGATCTTCCCTACTCCGGGAGTAAACAAGAATATCATCTATGAAAACAATGATGAACGAGTCGAGATATGGCCTAAACACACTGTGCATCAAATGCATAAATGTTGCGTATTGGTCAGCCCAAATGACATAACTAGAAACTCGTAATGGCCATACCGATTCCTGAAGGCAGTCCTCGGAATATCTGGCTCCCGAATCTTCAATTGATGGTAACTTGAGCGCAAATCATTCTTAGAATATACCTAGGCACCCTGAAGCTGGTCAAATAGATCATCAATACGAGGCAAGGGATAACGGTTCCTCACTGTAACCCTGTTCAACTGGTGATAATCAATACACATGCGCGTAGAACTGTCCTTTTTCTTCACAAACAAGACAGGAGCACCCCAAGGTGTATCACTGGGTCCAATAAAACCCTTATCAATAAATTCTTGTAACTGATCCTTCAACTTGTTCAACTCAGGAGGAGCCATACGTTACGAAGGAATGGAAATGGAATGAGTGCCCGATAACAAATCAATGCCAAAATCAATGTCTCTATCTGGCGGCATGCCCGAAAGATCAGCTGGAAACACATCAGGATAATCCCGTACCACTGGAACTGAATCAACAGAACGGGTATCAATACTGACATCTCTTACATAAGCCAAATACGCGGCACACCCCTTATCAACCATACGCTGAGCTTTAAGGAAAGAGATAACTCTACTGGGAGTGTGATCTAAGGTACCACTCCACTCAACAGACGGAATAGCTGGCATAGCCAGCATCACGGTCTTGGCGTGACAATCAAGAATAGCATAATGGGGCGACAAACAGTCCATGCCCAAGATAATATCCAAATCCACCATATCGAATAACAATAAATCCGCATTTGTCTCAAAACCACAAATAGTAACCAAACATGACCGATAAATACAGTCCACGACAAGAGAATCTCCCACAGGAGTAGAAACATAAACAGGAGAACCCAAAGATTCTCGGGATATACCCAAATGTGGAGCAAAATAAGAAGACACATAGGAATACGTGGAGCCTGGATCGAATAAAACCGATTCATCTCTGTGACAAACCATTATAATACCTGTAATGACAGAATCGGAGGCAACAGCCTCGGTACGAGCAGGAATAGCATATTATCTGTCCTGGCCTCCCCCTCGAGGGCGACCTATACCTCTCCGACCTCCGCCCCTAGTTGGCTGGGCAGATGGGGTAGCAGCTAGAGCTGTGATCATGGCCTGAGAACTCTGCTGAGCACGCAGTGGTGGATGTGACTAGATAGGGCCAGGTCTGCTAGACTGACCCCTGAAAGCACCCCGCGCCGAAGGCGCACTAGAAACTGGAGGTGCATAGTAAGGCTCCTGAGGCCTGGATGGAGTTAGGGTACCACTGGCTGCTGGAAGAGCTGAATGAATGGGGTAGCCCATATAACCCCTACCATGTTGACCTGCTACTGGGGTACGAGCACCAGAGTAGTGGCCTGACTCTCGATACCTCTTGGCCTCTCTCTCCTCTAGCTCCCTAGCGAGCATACCCTCGATCCTCCTACTAATGCTTACTACCTGCTGATAAGGAATGTCCATCTTCAACTCTTGAGCAATACTAGATCTGATGGGTGGGATAAGACCCTTAATGAACCGGCGAACCCTCTCACGGACAGTAGCAACCAAAGCCGGTGCATGCCTAGCCAATCTGGTGTAACAGATAACATACTCTAAAACTGTCATAGAACCATGGCGCAAATGCTCAAACTCTGTGCGCCATGTGTCATTGAGGCTCTGATGAACAAACTTTCTCAGGAACATATCTAAGAACTGGGTCCAAGTCAGTGAAGTAGCGTCATATGGACTGTCAAACTCATAAGTGCGCCACCTGTCATAGGCGGCTCTACGAAGCTGGAAGGTAGTAAAGGAAACCCCACTAGATCCGGCTATACCCATAGCGTGAAGAATACAGTGACACTCCTCTAGAAACTCCAAGGCATCGTCTGATGCTAGCCCAATGAATACCGAAGGATCATACTTCTTGAACCTCTCAAGTCTCTGTTGCTTCTCCTCTGACGCAACTAACCCATCCTCGGGCTGAATTGGCACTACGGGCGGTGCAAGAATGATCACTGGGACCTACTCAATAGGCACTCGCTGCTCAGGAGTGCGGGCAGCGGGAGTCTGTGCTCCTCCCCCAGCCTGGGATGTGGCTACAGCAAGGAGAAGCAACTCTGCCTGAGCCAGTGTGGTGTACATAGACTTGAACTGAGCTAACGTCTCCTGAAGGGCTGCGGTAGTAGTGGTAGTAGGCGTGTCAGGTGCCTGAACCTCGGCTGGATCTGCCGGTCGTACCTCAGCAGCAGCTCGTGCACATGCCCTCGTTGTACCACATGCGTGTCCTCGGCCTCGGCCTCTGACGACTACAGCAGGGGGCACGGGTGCCTGATCGTCCCGAGTAGCACGTCTCCTCAACATCTGTGAGAGGATAGAAGACAGAGGTTTAGAATTGATGTAAAGAATATTGCACGACATGGAAATCAATGAAGTAAATATTTTTCCTAAACAGTTACATAGCCTCTCGTAGATAAGTACAGACGTCTCCGTACCGATCATCGAGACTCTAATAAACTGGCATGTGTTCTGTGACTCTTATATGAACCTAGCGCTCTGATACCAACTTGTCACGACCCCAGCTCGCCCTCCGTGAAAATGTCGTGATGGCACCTAGTGCCTATAACTAAGTAAGCCTAACAATGCGGAAAAAATAATAACTTGCGTAATAATTAATTAAAAATTGAACAATCTAAAAGAAAGACTGTATATAAATGTCGCTCGGCATGTACAATTCAAAATAATAATGCGGAAGTCTACAATAACACCCCAAAACCCGGAAACTCATGGGAAAACACAGGCTAACAGAAATATATTACACTGATCTAACTCCAGAATGTCTACACAACTGAAAGGAAGGAAAAGCATTCCACTAAAGCTGGAATAAGATAAAGACTCCTGGTCTGCGGACGCGGCTGATATACCTCGAAGTCTGTGCTAGATCTCTCAACATCGGGGATAGTGCGCCTGGGTGGAGGTACCCGGATCTGCACATGAAAAACATGTAGAAGGGGCATGAGTACTCCACATCGGTACTCAGTAAGCGCCAAACCTAACCTCGGTCGGGTAGTGACGAGGAAGGTCAAGGCCCTACTGAGGTTAAACAATATATAGGAATTTACAGTATGAAAATAGACAGTAGTAGTGGGTACATTAGTGAAATAAGACAGGTCAACAAGGAAATAACAAAACACAAGAACAGAGTAAACACGGAATATAAACAGCTCAATAAGAATGGTAACAATGAGGATCTCCCAAGATACTGTCCTGTAGTCCTTTTCTCCACTGTCTAGTGGATCTGCTGGGATACCGTCCTGTAGTCCATCATATGTATATCCGAAGGATCTCCCAGGATACCGTCCCGTAGTCCCAAAGTAAATATGCAGGGGAATCTCCCAGTATACCGTCCTGTAGTCCCAATGTAAATATGCATGGGGCTCTCCCGGGATACCGTCCCGTAGTCCAAAGTAAATATGTAGGGGGATCTCCCGGGATACCGTCCCGTAGTCCCAAAGTAAATACGTAGCCACAACAAGAAGACATTTAGAATTAGAGTGGAAAAATATAAGGCAACAAGTAAATCTAGCCTAACATGCTTCACGTAATACAATTAAAGCAACTTAAGCAAATAGGTTATTTAGGGAAACTAGGCATGATTTTCTAAGCTAACATAGACTACAATTGCAAATACAATAAAACAGGTAAGAAAGAAACTCAGTCTAGATATTTAAAGTAAAACCAGATTTTCAATAATTACCACAAGTACGCTCTCTTCACCTCACGTACAAGGCATTCAGTTACCAAATATCACATCCTAAGGGAAAAGGTCCCCCACACAAGGTTAGACAAGCCACTTACCTCGAACCGTCTCAAAAATCAACTTGAAACCACACGTTTGCCACGGGTATCAGACTCCAAATGGCCCAAATCCATTTTGATTGAATTTGATATTATTTTGGGCATGGAGTAGTTGTCGCCCTATTATGCTATTCTTGGTTTTCATGCAAAAATTTTGAAGTTGGCTATGCCAGGATCGCCATGGCTACTATTGAATCAGATATTTTTATCATCCGTTTTTTACCGACCAAGTCTACCTATTTTCTGCGATCACAAAATGATATTCACTTAGTCATTGATTTTAACAACTAGTTTAACAACATCTCCTTCATAGGTCTTATTCTCTCACTAAAACATGTACAATAAGTAAATAGCAGCTGATAAATTATAAAAGAATGATATGGTTTTAACATACACGGAAAATGATTAAATACTAACAAAGTGCTAGCAATTTAGTCTACATGGAAAAGAAAAAAAATGTTCTTGTACCAACAAGTATACAATATTATGTAGATAACACAATTTTAATTCTCTTTGTATTATCTAGATATGCTCTTTTAAGTTATATATTTAAACGCAACACGAAAAAGGTATAATTACTTACACGTTACAAAATAGCTCTTCAAGAGCCTTAACTCTGAGGGTTGATGTTTCTATAAAAACCTTTATTTCACTTTAATGTGCTATAAGTGCTCGATCCTTCGATAAATAAATTCACACAAAGAATTGCAATTCAACAAACATTTGCTCTTATATTCATATATAGCATGTTATATGCATGTATCCATGATCACAAAAGAATGCTGCAGAGAATTAAATGAGTTGAATCATCGATTAATAATCGTCTGGAAATATATCGCATAGGGTTAAAGTATTGAATTATGTAACGAAAATAGCAATAAACTACTTTTTTCCTCCTTCTGGTGTTATATAGATGAAGAATGGAATTCTAGGGTCTCATTAGTTGATAACAAATTTGTCTACCCACAAGAAAATATTCCTTATTTGTTTCTATTTATACTTGTTTTATTTTATACTTTTATTTTATTTGTTATGAATGAATTTGAAGATGTATATTTCATATTTTATAATTGTATAATTTTTTTTTATAATCATGAACGTTCTAGACTATGGCTTAATGATAGTGTTAATATTATGTATGTCATATATTTATGCTTCAATTGCTATTAGATATTTTTCTTCTCACTTATTATTTATTCATAAATCTTATTTAGAACAAAATCCGATCCATGTGATATTATTCGTAAAGAAAAGACTTTTGCATAACAGTTTTCAGGATTGGGAATGGTAATTCCAATCTAAAATTAGCTCAAATTCCTCTATGACCCAACCTTTGGCTTGACTTTTACATTACCATGTCGATCCGGGCAAAGCCACACACGATTGCAACACACGTCCTGTGTAACAATACAATCTACTGTAAGTACAACGCCAGTAACATTTGAATTTGTGCTTTCTACGATGGCTTTGGCTTTCATGATCTCAACTCCTATCAACTCCGGCCACTCATATTGAGTTGACTCCCCGGGCAGTTTGCACTGATTTCCAACACAGGTGCATGGCTCACAAGGAGGGTATGGAATTTTGGATTGAATTATAACCATGAAGTAAGAAAAAAATAGAAATCCAAGAAGAAAAGAGGCTATATTTCTCTCCATGTTTAGGTTGTTTGTGATGTTATGATAATGGAGGAACTTAACCTTTTATAGGTCCATGAAACAATGGCGTGTGAATTTTAACAATTACATTACGATTAAATATAATATAAAAAAAATATTGTGCAATATACTATTAAAATACATTCAGAGATAGAATAGGATCTACATTATAGGTAGAATATTCAATTTTTGTTAGTTTAGGAATAATAATATTAGATTTACTTTCCTTTAGTTTAGGATGTATAAAGAAAGTAGCATATTTTCCCTATTTATGAATTTTGATTTTATTTTAGTTTAGTATTAAAAAATGTAAATTGCTCGCTCTTTGAAAATAATTTGGTTTTATTTCCTCTAGTTACCTTTATTTAGTAACGGACTATTCTACTTTATATCAACACAATAAAGCATTTGAGGTAACCACATTTGTGATGCATATGTCGCATTACGAAGGTGGGATGGGAGTGGCAAGCTTCACATTTGCGAAGCCGGCCTTGAAATTGCGAAGTGGAGCCTGAGCAGTGGAGACCACATTTGTGGTCACTTGATCACATTTGCGATGAAGGCAGATATCACATTTGCGATGTCTTAGTTGCATTTGCGGCATTGCCTGGGCTACTCAGCCTGCACATTTGCAAGCCAAGTGTCGCAAACCCATGGTAGTTGTAACGACCTCGCCGGTCGTTTTAAGAATTAATGTCCCGATCCCCTATTTACCATTTCTCCCATGTCTATTTATGTTATTGGAACCTGTTAGTGCGTTGAGTGATGAAATCTGAGGTGATTTTGGACACATAGCCCATTAATGTGGATCTTAGCTTTAGAAATCTGGCTGTAGCTAGAGCTGTGTGAAGACGAATCCAGAATGGGATTCTGTCAGCTCTGTTAGCTCCGTTGGGTGATTTCGGGGTTAGGAGCGTACACATAATGTGTTTTCGAGGTTGGTCGTGGATTTAGGCTTGAATTGGCGAAAGGTATAATTTTCGCGAATTCGACCGGTAGGTGAGATTTTGATATTGGACTCAGAATGGGTTTTGGGAAGCGAAAGCAGGTTCGTAATGTCATTTATGACCTATGTGCAAAAATGTACCTGCGCAGTTCGAATATATATATATATATAAACAACAAAAAAGAGATACAAGAAGTAATTCATCAATAAGGGAAGGGGAACACGATATGGGAGATAACAGTTTCATATAAGAAATCTTAAACAAAGAAAGGAACAACAAGGTCAGAATATCAACAAGGACAAAAAGTCACAAGCTTGCACGACATCACCCTTCGTGCTTTTTCTCTCGTCCTCACTATGCGATGTATAATATAATCAATGTATATCATGGAACGGTATAAATGAATATCGGTATGGAATGGTACATCGTATGTCACAACATCACCCCTCATGCTTTACAATCTTTCCTCACAGTATAATCAATGAATATCGGTACGGAATGGTACATCGTACGACACGACATCACCTTTCGTGTTTTACACTCTTTCCTCACAGAATCAAACAACGCACGACATCACCCTTCGTGCTTTAACACTCTTCCTCACCCAAACAACAATCACAAACAAGGGCAATGGAGTAAACAAAATAGATATAGAAATCAAGGCAAGGGAACAATACTAGTAATCTCAACATCCCAACAAGGGAGACAATATCAAACAATGCACGGCATCACCCTTCGTGCTTTACTCCCATACTCACCAAAACAAGTGCACGACATCACCCTTCGTACTTTACTCTCATACTCACCAAAACAAGTGCACAACATCACCCTTCATGCTTTAACACTCTTCTTCACCCAAACAGCAATCAAAAACAACAGGCAAGGGAGTAAATAGAATAGAAATAGGAATCCCGGAAAGGCAACAATAATTAACCTATTAAATACCGGCAAGGGAACATCAATTAAACAATTAAATCCCAACAAGGGACCAATGCAACGATGACCCGACAAGGGTATATTTCAGTAACTCTTTCTCTTTCTTTCACATTCATTTCCATGATTTATTCTATCACTTGAGCCAATACTCCAAAGGATCTAATTATCTCATATTCCTTCATCATTCGTTTTGCAATTTGAGCCAATGCTCCAAAAGATGTAATGTCTCATATTTCTTCATTATTCATGTTACAATTTGAGCCAATGATCCTCTAAATTTAAATATCGTAATTCCCTTCACATGCTCCTTACAACATATAGAAATCATCAATTAAGCATGGAAGTTACAATAAAATCGCAATATTCGCAATAATAAGACTCACGGTCATGCTAGACACCAACGTATAGATACTCGTCAGCATGCCTATACATCTTTACTCTACAACTAGCAAGTAGCAAACAAGACTCAACTCATATTCCCTCAAGCTAAGGTTAGACCAAATACTTACCTCGGGTCCAAAATATAGCAATCAACCCTCTTACACCGCCTTTCCTTTAGAATTCAACTCCGGAATGTTATTATATAGGCATAATCAACTCAACTATATCAATAAGGATTCAATAATTCAATTAAATAGCCTAATTACCCATCTCCATGCATTCTTTCAAAATAACAAAATTTGACCCCGGGCCCGCTTGGTCCAAACACGATGCTCGGACTAAAACCACATCACCCATTCACCCACGAACCCGAATATATAATTTGTTTTCAAATTCGACCCCAGAACGAGGTCTAAAACAAGAAAGTTAAAAAGGGCCTAACTATATCCAAATTCCCAATTTTGTACTCTAATTTGCATGTTTTAGGCTTAGGAATTCATTATGTATAGATGAAAAATGAAGGAAACGAGTTAAAATTTACTAACCCAAGAAGTTTTGACGGGGGATGGATTCAATGGATGCCTAAGGGCTTTGGAGAAGAAGAAGTTCGCTATTTTCTATAAATATCCCGTAGCTACTTGTTATGGAAATATTTATATACCACTGGGCAAAATTGCCCTTCACGATTGCGGAAGGGAGGTCGCGTTCGTGAAGGGTAGACTGGACTGACCATCACAATCGCGGAAGGGAGGACGTGATCGGGAAGAGTAAAAAAAAGCTGGGGTCTAGAAGTTGACTTACATGAACGCGTGGGACATCACGCGAATGCGATGAAGGAGACCTTTAAAGCTACGCGATTGCGGTCAACTATACGCGAACGTGAAGAGGAAAAGAGGGCTAAGCCCTCAGGGTCAAATAACCCTACGCAATCGCGAGGGAATGGACGCGAACAAGATGAAGGAAAACTTAAAGCTTCGTGAACGCGGAAGAGGATTCGCGATCGCGAAGAACAAATGGACCTGCAACAGCTGAAGCAAAAACCAGCAAATTTTCCTAAGTTCAAAATCACTCAGAGACACCTCCGAAACACTCCCGAGCCCTCGAGGCTCCTAGAAAATCACATGCACTAACTCAACAACATCCTACGAACTTAACCTCAAAATCACTAATTTTTTCTTCGAACTTCATAAATATTCAAATTTAGAGTTTTAAGTCCGAAACATGTCAAACGACGTCCAATTTCAACCAAACTTCACAGAAATATCTCAAAACACATATAAGACCTGTACCGGGCACCGGAACCAAAATACGGGCCTGATACCAACATATTCTAGCAAATTTTCATTTCACTTTTCTTCATAAATTTCAGGAAAACAATTTTACTCAAAAATTCATTTCTCGGGCTTGGGATCTCGAAATTCGATTCCGGGCATACGCCCAAGTACCATATTTTACTACGGACCCTCCGGGACCATCAAATCATGGGTCCGGGTCCAGTTAGTCAAAATGTTGACCAGAGTCAATTTTATTCATTTTAATATTAAATCTTAGCATTTTCCACATAATTTCATATCTAAGCTGTTCGGCTACGCTCCCGGGATGTCCACGCAAATCGAGGCTACTACAAATGAGGTTTTCAAGGCCTCAGGAGTAATGAATGGTTAATAAAATAGGTGATGACCCATTGGGTCATCACATTATTTTAATTTCTTGAAATGATATTTATATTATGCAATTCAATTGAATAGACTTGGGCCACCCGAAGTTGGATACTCATGGCAAGAGCGTGATTATTGGTTGATTAGCATAGTCGAGGTAAGTGACTTGCCTAATTTTGTGTTGGGGAAATTCACTTAGGCATTTCTAACTAATCCTTGACATAAAAACCCCGTGTACGTGAGGTGACGAGTACGTGCACGGGATATTCTCACTAATTCCATTGTTTTTCTTTTATGACATACTTCATCTTCAATTCCTATTATTTCTGTTATTGGTTTAACTGAGTACCGACTTATGATTTTATCAAGTTCAACGATTTTACCTGATTTTCCACTGGTTACTATTATTTGAATCTGGGTTAAGTACCTTCCTCCATATTTCCCAACTGTTTCCCAAATCTTTTGAATTACGCTATATCTGATATACATCTCGCATTACATATTTACGTTGGGACTGCGAGTTATGACATGAGACTTTCCCTTGCATTGTATTGCATATTTATATTGGGACTGCGGGCTATGACGTGAGACTTTCCCTTGCATTGCATTGCATATTTAGATTGGGACTGCGGTTTATGACCTGAGACTTTCCCTTGCATTGCATTGCATATTTACATTGGGACTGCGGGCCGAGACTTGAGACTTTCCCCGGTGTTGCGTTGTACGACTATCTACTGATTTGTATGCTGTACGAAACTAAGATTTATTACTTCGTTCTTTCCGGTTCACTTTACCTCCCGTTAATTATTGTTGTTATACTTAACTGTTAATTACATATGTTTATTTTTGAAAACTCAGTAGAGCCGCAACCTGAACTCGTCACTACTTGGCTGGGGTTAGGCTTGGCACTTACTGGGTACCGAATGTTGAGTACTCACGCCCTTCTGCGCATGTTTTTCGCATGTGCAGATCCTGGTACCAGCGCACAGTTTCGGAGTTAGTAGAGTAGCAGATCTTTGGGAGACATTGAGGTATTTCTGCAGCGTCCGCAGAGCTTTTGAGACCCCCTCCTATCTTAGCGTACTTATAGTTCGTATATGACACTACATTTTAATTTCCAGTTTGTATATTGAACCGTAGAGTTTAGATTGTGATGTTGGTGACAATACGGGTTTTGTAGAGTTTAACTGTACTTGCTGAGTAGATACTTTATATCTAGTTGATATCCTTTTTGGTCTTTATTTTATTGATTCTGTTGTCTTTCCGCAAATTTCTAGGCTTACCTAGTCATAGATATTAGGTGCCATCACGATACCTATCGGAGGGTAAATTGGGTCTTGAAAAGTTGGTATCAGAGCATCTAGATTCATAGGAGTCAGAATATAACAAGCGGATCGGTGCGGAGACGTCCGTATATATCTTCGGGAGGCTATGTAACTGTTAAGAACAATCAAATCCTTTGGAATTCCTTATCGTGCTAGTTACCATCATCAAATTCTTAAACTCTATTCTATTCTTACTTGCATATTGTTCGTACCCACACCGGACGTACTGGTGACCAGCCATCCGAGCCCCCAGTCAGAGCCAGCAGAGGCAGGGCCCGGGGAAGGGGGCAAGTAGGCGGTGCGGCCCGAGCACCGGCCAGAGCAGAGGTAGATGAGCCCCCTGCAGCTACAGTTGGAGGGGCAAAGGAGGTCCATAATGACACTTCAGACCTCTAGGAGACTTTGGCCCAGTTCATGAGTGCTTTCAGTACTCTGTATCAGGCGATACTACATCCGATAGCCCCAGCTACATCCCAGGCCGGGGGATGGAAACAGACTCCCGCAACCCGTACTCCTGAGCAGAGGGTTCATATGGGTCAGGTTCCAGAGTATATCCCCATGCCTCCTGTAGCTCCAGTTCAGCCTGAGACCAGAGCAGCTGTATCTGAGTCTGAACAGCTCTGCCTTGAGATGTACAAGAAGTACGACCCACCTGATTTTAGTGGATTGGTTTCAGATGACGCTCTAGGTTTTCTTTAAGGGTGTCATCGTACCATTCACACCATGGGTATTGTGGAGACGAGTGGAGTCTCTTTCACTACTTTCCAGCTTAGAGGAGCAGCTTATCAGTGGTGGTGTGCATTTGAGCCTAGTAGTCCTGACGAGGCACACTCACTTACCTAGTCTTATTTTTCAGATATGTTTTTGCTCGATTTTGTTCCTCAGAGTCTCAGGGATGGTTGGCGTGCAGAGTTTGAGCAGCTACGCCAGGGTACCATGACCGTGTCAGAGTATGCAGTCCGGTTCAGTGACTTGGCATGACATGCACCAGCTTTGGTTTCTACGGTCAGAGATGGGGTCCGCCGTTTTATTGAGGGGCTCCATCCTAGCATGTCCAGAGAGCTAGAGACAATTATTACTTAGCAGCAGGACGTGAGCATTTCTAGGAGGATTGAGAGTATGTTGGCCCAGGGCAGAGAGGAGAGGGAGGCCAAGAGGTCTCGAGAGACGGGTCATTTTTCAGGAGTTTGTGCACCTATAGCACGCCATGGTAGGGGTTTTGTGAGTCTCCCCATTCATTCATCTCTTCCAGCAGCCAGCGGTATTCCATCTCCTCCTAGACATCAGGAGACTTATTATGCAACACTGGTATCTCAGGTGCCTCCAGCTCGAGGTGCTATCAGAGGCCAGTCCAGCAGGCCAGTTCGGAATCAGCAGCAACCATTGCGTCCTCAGAGGGGTTATTTTGGGTGTTGTGAACCTCGGCATATGATCAGGGATTGCCCAGAGCGGGAAGGGTTGCACCACGTCAGACTTATCAGGGTGCACCCCCTCATATTTATCATGCTCCACGCCTTCCTCCAAGTCCTCCAACTATTCTTCTAGCCCCAGCTGCTACCCCGCCACCTCAGGCAGCTCGAGGTGGAGGTCGAGGGCGCCCTTGGAGGGGAAGGCCAGGCCAGGTACTATGCTCTTCCGGCCTGGTCCGAGGCCATTGCTTCAGATTCAGTCATTACAAATATTGTTCCCGTTTGTCATAGGGATGCATTGGTATTATTTGACCGAGGATCTACATATTCATATGTGTCTTCCTATTTTTCTTCACCTCTGGGGATAGCCTGGGACTCTTTGAGTTCCTCTGTTTATGTTTCTACTTCGATGGGAGATTCTCTTATTGTGGACCGCGTATATCGGTCATGTTTGATTACTGTCAATGATTTTGAGACCATAGTTGATTTGCTAGTACTCAGTATGGTAGATTTCGATTTTATATTGGGTATGTACTGACTGTATCCCTATTATGCTATTTTTGATTGTCACGCGAAGATCGTGACGCCGGCTATGACCCGGATCTCCGAGGTTAGAGTGAAGAGGTTCCTCGGTGTACACTCCTCGCCGAGTCATTTCGTTTCTTAAGGCTCAACGGATGGTTGTGAAGGGGTGTGATGCATATTTGGCTTATGTGAGAGATGTTAGTACTGAAACCCCTATAGTGGAGTCAGTTCCAGTTGTCAGGGACTATTCTGATGTATTTCCAGCTGATCTTCTAGGTATGCCACCTGATAGAGACATTGATTTCGGCATTGACTTGTTGCCGCGCACTCAACCCACTTTCATTCCTCCATATCGCATGGCTTCTCTCGAGTATAAAGAGTTGAAGGAGCAATTGCAGATGTTTCTTGAGAAGGTATTCATCGGGCCCAGTGTATCACCTTGGGGCACTCCAGTATTACTTGTTAAGAAAAAGGATGGCTCGTTGCGTATGTGTGTTGACTACAGGCAGATGAATAAGGTGACAGTGAAGAACATATACCCGTTACCTCATATTGATGATCTATTTAACTAGTTACAGGGTGCTAGAGTGTTCTCCAATATTGATCTACGTACGGGTTATCATCAGTTGAAGATTCGGGAATCGGATATCCCGAAGACTGCTTTCAGGACCAGGTATGGCCACTATGAGTTCCTTGTTATGTCATTCGGGCTGACCAACGCCCCAGCAGCCTTCATGTACCTGATGCACAACATATTTCGGCCTTATCTTGATACTTTTGTCATTGTGTTCATTGATGACATCGTGGTATATTCTAGGTCCCGGGAGGACCATGAGCAGCACTTGAGGGCCGTGCTTCAGACATTGAGGGAGAAGAAGTTGTATGCCATGTTTTGTAGGTGTGAATTTTGGCTTGATTCTGTTACATTCTTAGGCCACGTGGTGTCTTCAGATGGGATTAAGGTAGATCCAAAGAAGGTCGAGACAGTGCAGAGTTGGCCCAGACCGTCTTCACCTATTGAGATCCGCAGTTTCCTCGGGTTGGTTGGGTACTATCACCTTTTTGTGGAGGGGTTTTAATCCATTTCAGCGCCCATGACTAGATTGACCAAGAAGGGTGCACCTTTTATATGGACTTAGGAGTATGAGCAGAGCTTTGAGAAGCTCAATATAACCCTGACTACAACCCCTGTGTTGGTTTTGCCTACCGGTTCCGGATCTTATACAGTTTATTATGATGCTTCAAGGATTGTCTTGGGAGCGGTGTTGATACAAGACGATAGGGTGATTTCCTACGCGTCCAGTAAGTTGAAGGTCCAAGAGAAGAACTACCCTGTTCATGATCTCGAGTTGGCAGTGATTGTTCATGCACTGAAGAGATGGCATCATTATTTATATGGTGTTCCCTGTGAGATATTCACGGATCACCGGAGTTTGCAACACATATTCAGGCAAAAGGATCTGAATTTGCACCAGCATAGGTGGTTAGAGTTGCTAAAGGACTACGGCATCACTATATTATACCACCCGGGGAAGGCCAATGTTGTGGCCGACGCCTTGAGTCGCCGGGCGGAGAGTTTTGGGAGTTTGGCATACCTTCATGCAGCTGAGAGGCCTGTATCCTTAGATGTTCAGTCTTTAGCAAGTCAGTTCGTGTGGTTGGATCTTTCTGAGCCTTGTCAGGTATTAGGTTGTGTAGTGGATCGATCTTCCCTTCATGACTGTATCAGAGAGCGCCAGTATGATGATCCCCACCTTTTTGTTCTTAAGGATAGAGTCTGGCAGGGTGATGTCAGAGATGTGACTATAGGAGAGGATAGGGTGATGAGGATGCAGGGCCGTATCTGTCTGCCCAACGTAGATGGGTTTCGGGAGTCGATTCTTGGGGAGGCCCATAGTTCGCGGTATTCCATCCATCCAGGTACCACGAAGATGTACCAGGATCTAAGACTCTACTATTGGTGGCGAAGGATGAAGAAGGATACAACAGAGTTTGTAGCCAAATGTCTCAACTGTTAGCAGGTGAAATGTGAGCATCAGACACCGAGAGGGTTACTTCAGCAGATTGAGCTTCCAGAGTGGAAGTGGGAGCAGATCACCATGTACTTTGTGGTTGGACTTCCTTGGAAATTGTGGAAGCATGATGTTATTTGGGTGATTGTGGATCGGTTGACCAAATCAGCCCATTTCATTCCGGTACTGACTACATATTTGTCGGAGAGGTTGGCTAAGGTGTTGCGACGTGTGGGAGAGGTTGCTTATGAGCTAGTTCTGTCTCCCAGCCTAGGAGGGGTTCATCCGGTGTTCCACGTCTCCATGCTCCAGAAGTATCACGGTGACCCGACCCGTGTCTTGGATTTCAGCTTAGTCCAATTGGACAAGGATCTATCATATGTTGAGGAGCTCGTGGCTATATTGGATAGGTAGGTCAGAAAGCTCAGGTCAAAGGATATTGCGTCAATAAAGGTTTAGTAGAGGGGTCATCCAGTCGAGGAGGCGACTTGAGAGACCGAGCAGGATATGCGGAGTCAGTACCCTCATCTTTTCCCAATTCACGTATGTTTCTATGCTCGTTCGAGGACGAACGATTTTCTTAAGAGGGGGAGAATGTAATGACCCGGCCTGTCATTTTAAGAATTAACATCCCAATCCACTATTTACCGTTTCTCCCATGTCTATTTATGTATTGGAACTTGTCGGTGCGTTGTGTGATGAAATCCGGGGTGATTTTGGACACATAGTCCATAAATGTGGATCTTAACTTCAGAAATCTGGCCGTAGCTAGAGCTGTGTGAAGACTGATCCGGAATGGGATTACTTCGACTCCGTTAGCTCCGTTGGGTGATTTTGGAGTTAGGAGCATACTCGGAATGTGTTTTCGAGGTTGGTTGTGGAATTAGGCTTGAATTAGCGAAAGTTCAAATTTCGACGAATTCGGTCGATAGGTGAGATTTTGATATTAGACTCGGAATAGATTTTTGGAAGTGACAGCAGGTCCGTAATGTCTTTTATGATCTATGTGCAAAATTGAAGGTCATTCGGATGAGCTTAGACGTGTTTCGGCGTCGGATGTGAATTCTTGAATATTCCTAAGTCCTTAAGCTTGAATCCATGCAATTTTGATGTTTTTGATGTTATGGGACGTGTTTTTAAGGCTCGACCAAATTCGAATATGGTATTTGGGTCAGTTGGTAAGTATGGTTGAGGTCTCGGGGGCCTCGGGCATGGAGGTGACCACGAACGCTTAGGTTTAGTTTTCGGTTCAGGAAATTTTGTTCTACGCGTTCACGGTCAGCAGAACGCGTTCGTATATTTATGTAACGACCCGACCGGTCATTCCGTGAGATTTACCCCGTTTACCCTATTTCTACATTTGTTATGTATTGCTATCCTGATTTTGATTTGTTGGATCAGTTCGTTTGGGTCCGGTGTAGTTATGATGAGAATTTAGGCATTTAGCCTTTTAAAGTAGCATAATAGTTGAGAAAGTCAAAAGAGAGTTGACTTATTGGTGAACGACCTTGGAATGTGAATTTTATGGCTCGGATAGCTTCGTTAGGTGATTTGGGACTTAGGAATGTGTTTAGAATATTTTTGTCATGTTCGGTGTAGAATTAGGCTTGAATTGGCGAAAGTTAGTTTTTGGCGTTTTCCTGTCGACATTGAAAAATAGGCTATTGAGGTCGCAATGGAACTCCGGAAGGTTGAGCAGGTTCCTAATGTCATTTTGGATATGTCTGCAACATTTCAGGTCAATCGGAGTTGTTTTGGTTGGTTTCGGCATAGTTGGCAAAATTTGGAAGTTTCAAAGTTCTTAGGCTTGAATTTGATGTAAATTTGGTGTTTTCGTGTTGTTTTTGGTGTTTTCAAGGCTCGACTAAGTTGGAATAATGCTATGGGGTGTGTTGGTATGTTTGTTTGGGGCCCCGAGGGCCTTGGGATTTATTTCGGATGGTTGATAGGAAGTTTGGAGTTACTTTAGTGAATTTGTTGTTGCTGGTGTTTTTGCACCTTTGGAAAGGGAGCCGCAGGTGCGGTTCCGCAGGAGCGGACTGGGCTCCGCAGGTGTGACATTTGGTTGAGTGGGGAGTGGTCCGCAGGTGTGAGGAATTTGTCGCACCTGCGATGTCATTGGTGCGGAATGAGCATCGCACCTGCGAAGCCGCAGATGCGGAGAAATGGTCGCTGGCGCGGGATTGTCCCACTAAGTGAGTTTTTGCAGGTGCGCACCTGGGACCGCAGGAGTGGCTTTGTCCACAGGAGCGGAAATGAATGGGCAGAAACAGTATAAAAGGGATCCTCCGCAAGAATTTCTTATTTTTCATCAATTTGCATGCGGGAGGAGTCCTTTGAAGGCGAGTTAGAAAGGGAAATTCAAGATTCTTCAGCAAAGGTAAGTTCTTTGGTTGCTAACATCGTTCCTATGCTATTTTGTTCGGATTAGGCTTGAAAATTTAAGGGTTTGAGTAGGAAAAGGTTGGGAAGAAGGGGGTAGAGAATTGGAAATTCTTTTGAGGATTTGGATAGGCAATTATGATACGATTTTGATGACTTTGGTATGAGTAGAATCGTGGGAGGACGAGGGTTCTAGTTATGCAAAAATTATCGAATTCCGAGACGTGGGCCCGGGGCTCGGGTTTTGCAGAATTTCGATATTTTTGTGTAATTTGATAGTTTTCGATTGGGTTGTGTTCCTTGGTTATATATTGATGATGTTAAACTGATTTTGGCTAGATTAGGTGCAATCGGGATCCAATTTGAGGGGCAAGAGCATTGCGGAGTAGTGTTGTGGCCCGGTAGAGGTAAGTAATGGTTATAAATCTTGTTCTGAGGGTATGGAACCCCGGACTACATATTTTCCCACCGATGACGAGTATGTGGCGCGTACTGATTTTTGGATTTGACTAGGTCCTCTTCGCGGAAACTAATGAGTTGCATATTAACTCAAAACCTTATGTTAAAATATGTTCTAAAGGTTTGTGAAATATTTGGGCTATAAGCCTCGTTTGGGGCCTCGTGCCAATCTGCTTAGACCCTTTGCATATTGTTTTATTTGAAACTCAGCTTGAGTTACACTTCACGAGCACTAAAATGATATTTTCGGGTCGAGTACCCTGTTTTACTAATTTGCCCGAGGGGCTTTTCGAGTGGTTCCACCAAGTGTGGCCGATGGCCAAGACTGATGGTGAGGTGCTGAGTGGTATTAGCGCTTGGGCTGAAGGAGCCCCTCCGGAGTCTGTACACACCCCCAATGAATGAGTGCGAGTGACGAGTGATTCGGAGGCATGAGTGGCTATGAGGTGCTGAGTGATTGTGAGGTGCTGAGGGATTGTGAGGCACGCCCGAAGGGCTGATTATGAAACATATTTTAGCCTGAGAGGCTACTATGATTTTTCTAAATTCATTGCAAACCAAATACTTTGTTTTAATGTTGTTAAAAATGTGCATTCTTTAAAGGACTTTTTATGAAGTTGATTCTTAATACATGATGATTTCGTATAACTATGTCATACTAGTGGAAAGTAAGGCTATGTATATTGTGACTTGATGGCATTGATTTTTGTGTGTTTCCTTGATGCTTAGACTTGATTTATTCTCATTACTATTGAGTTGGCGTACTCACATTACTCCCTTTACCTCTATGTGCAGATTCTGGAGCAGATATCGAGCATTAGGCTTTATTCCGCAACGGAGCCGGATTCGTGGGATATAGAGGTAGCTTTTCAGTGTTCGCAGCATCTCTGTTTTCTCTTCTTGTTGTATTTAGTTTTGATTCGAAGGTTTTGTATTATAATAGTTATTTTGTCTTATTTCCCTATATGCTAATGACATGTTGGTTTCGAGTTTTGGGAATGGCAGTACTGTATAAACTTGGCCTATTATATTAAGTATTTTTCTGTATATTTTATGAAATTCTTGAAACTTAAATGGGATTTTCAAAAGAAATTGCGAACATGCGGTAGTCGGCTAGCCTAGTTCCACGATAGGCGCCATCACGGTCGTTTAGGATTTGGGGTCGTGACAGTTTGGTATCAGATCCCTAGGTTATATAGGACTTAACGGTCATGAGGAGGTTTTGTAGATTCTTGTGGATCGGTACGGAGACGTCTGTACATATCTTCGAGAGGCTGCCAAACTTTTAGGAAAGATTTCTATCTTTCTTGTACTCTTTCATGCGGATCTATTGATTTTTTAAATTTGAACTTCCGTTGTTTCATTCTCTCACAGATCGTGAGGACACGCCATACCGATCAGAGTGACCAGTCACCGGCTAGACCACCGAGAGGTCGAGGTCGTGGTAAAGGAAGGGGGCCAGCCGGCGCAGGAGCCGGGGCAGTACCTCGGGATCCCCCTATCGATCATGATCAGGTTCCCGCTGATGGTGTCCCAGCGGTACGGGCTCAGGCACCATAACCATGCCTATACGTCATATTTGACAATTAGCAAGCACCAAATAATACTCAACTCCTATTCCCTCAAGGTAAGGTTAGACCAAACACTTACATCGGGTCCAAAGTATAGCAATCAACCCTCTAACACCGCCTTTCCTTTAGAATTCAACTGTGGAATGGTATTATCTAGACATAATCAACTCAAGCATATCAATAAGGATTCAATGATTCAATTACATAGCCTAATTATCCATTTCCTAGCATTCTTCCAAAAATACTAAAATTTGACCTCGGGCCGCTTGCTCGAATTCCTGTAATTCTCGAAGGGAACACCCACCCAAAGCCTAAGGATCATTAATACACGATTCTTACTTGATTTCATGTCCAATTCAAAGAAAATTCTCAAATGATCACAAGTTCTAGGTTAGTACCAAAATTCTTGAATTTTTGCACTAATTTATGTAGTTAATTAAGCTAGGATTCATGCATGAAGCTAATTTCTGAGTAGGGTTCACTTACCTTAGAAGACCTGGTTATTAGTACTCAACAATGGAACAAAATTGCCCAAGGAAGAAGAAGGAAATGAGAAAAATGGTTTTAAAACCCGTATATAAAACACACTGCCTGAACAGTGATTCCGCACCTCCGGCTCTGGGGACTGCACTTGCGGTCTCGCACCTGCGAAAATGGGCTATGGAACCTGGGCCCGCACCTGCGAGAAATGTTCCGCACCTGCGATAATTGGCTAGGCCATTGGTGATTGCACCTGTGATGCTAGGGACCGCACTTGCTGTCACACCAGAACAGATACACGAACAACTATGTTTGCTGGTTTTTAGCCCCGTTAGGTGCCCGGAAGGAAGCTGGGCACACCCGATCCCTATTCCAAATATACCAACTAGTCCCAAATCATAATATGGACTTAGAAATCACACCCCCAAACCTCAAGAACCGAACTTAGGATTTTTAAGTTTTCTAGACTTCGCTAACAACGTGCCGAACTGACCTATACAACTCGGAATGATACCGAATTTCAAAGATAACTCACACAATATCCTACGAACTTGACCACGCGATCAAATCGCCAAAATAACATAAATAAAACGAATCAAACCTCAAAATCACTAGTTTTTCTTCAAACCTTATAAACTTTCAAATTCAGAGTTTTAAGTCCAAAACACGTCAAACGACGTCCAATTTCAACCAGAACTCACAGAAATATCTTAAAGCACATATAAGACATGTACCGGGTGCCGGAACCAAAATACGGACCCGATACCAACACATTCTAACCAATTTTCATTTTTCTTTGAATTTCAGAATTTTTTTTTTTACTCGAAAATCCATTTTTCGGGCTTGGGACCTCGGAATTCGATTCTGAGCATACGCCCATAGTCCCATATTTTCCTACTGACCCTCCGGGACCGTCAAATCACGGGTCTGGTTCCGTTTATCCAAAATGTTGACGAAGTAAAATTTACTCGTTTTAATATCAAATCTTAGCATTTTTCATAGAATTTCGTCTTAAACCTGTCAAGGTACGCGCCCGGACTACGCACACAAATCGAGGAAATACAGATGAGGTTTGCAAGGCCTCGAAAGTACGGAATAGGTAATAAAATAGGTCATGACCGTTTGGATTGTCACATTCTACGCCTCTAAAACAACCGTTTGTCGCTGAACGGATGAAAAAGGAAGTACGTGAGTCGGGAATAAATAAGGGTAACGACTCCGCATATCGGACTCGGACTCCCAGGTCGATGCCTCAGGAGGCTGACCTCTCCACTGAACACGAACAGAAGGGAAACTCTTGGAGCTCAACTGACAGATCTGCCAGTCGAGAATAGCTATTGGCTCCTCCTAATAAGATAAGTCCTTGTCGAACTGGACAGTGCTGAAATCTAACACGTGGGCTGGATCGCCGTGATACATCCGAAGCATGGACACGTGAAAAACTGGATGTACGGCTGATAAGCTAGGCGGTAATGCAAGTCTATAAGCCACCTCTCCTACTTGATCAAGAGTCTCAAACGGACCAATGAACCTAGGGCTAAGCTTGCCCTTCTTCCCGATTTGCATAACTCTTTTTCCTGGACTGAGCCGTACGAAGCCTATCCTGAGTGATCCTGACCTTGTCCAAGGCCTCCTGAGCCAAATCTGCATCCAACAACCGAGCCTCTCCCGGCTCACACCACCCAACTGTAGATCGACACCGCCTACCATATAAGGCCTCATAAGAAGCCATCTGGATACTCGATGAGTAAATGTTGTTGTAGGAAAACTCTTCTAAAGGCAACAACTGATCCCATGATCCTCCAAAGTCAATAACACAAGCTCAGAGCATATCCTCCAATATCTGAATAGTCCGCTGGGACTGTCCATTCGTCTGCAGATGAAATGCTATGCTCAACTCCACCTGGGTGCCTAACTCTCGCTGAACTGATCTCTAGAAATGCGAGGTAAACTACGCGCCCCGATCACGGATGAATAGGAAACTGTCACAGTGAAATGCACTGACTTCTTCCGGGTCAACGGAAGTGCAGTAACGAAGTCCATCGTGGTCTTCTCCCACTTCCACTCGGGAAGCTCAATCCTCTGAAATAAACCACCAGGCCTCTGATGCTCATACTTAACCTGTTGACAATTCAAACACCGCGCCACATATGCCACAATATCCTTCTTCATTCTTGTCCAAAAATAATGCTGCCGCAAATCCTAATACATCTTCGATGCGCACAGATGAATAGAGTACCGGGAACTGTGGGCCTCCTCTAAAATCAACTCTCGAATCCCATCAACATTGGGCACACAAACTCGCACCTGCAATCTCAAAACACCATCATCACCTAAGATCACCCACTTGGCGCCTCCGCGCTGCACCGTGTCTCGAAGGACACACAAATGGGGATCATCAAATTGCCGATCACGGATACACTCCAATAATGAAGAACAAGTGACCGTACAAGCCAACACTCGACTAGGCAAAGAAATATCCAACCTCACAAATCGATTGGCCAAAGCTTGAACATCCAAAGCAAGCAGCCTTTGACTGACTAGAAGAAAAGCATGACTGCCCATACTAGTAGACTTTCTACTCAAAGCATCAGCCACCACATTGGCCTTCCCCGGGTAATATAAAATGGTAATATTATAGTCCTTAAACAACTCCAACCACCTCCTCTGACTCAAATTCAACTCCTTTTACTTGAACAAGTACTGAAGACTCATATGATCCGTGAACACCTCACACGCCACGCCATACAGATAGTGCCTCCAAATCTTCAATGCGCGGACAATGGCTGCAAACTCAAAATCATGCACTGGATAGTTCTTCTCATGAATCTTCAATGGCCTCGAAGCATAAGTAATGACCTTGCCATCCTGCATTAACCCTGCACCAAGCCCAATACGGGAAGCATCATAATAGACTGTATAAGGCCCTGAACCTGTGGGTAAAACCAATACCGTGCTGAAGTCAGCGCTGTCTTGAGCCTCTGGAAGCTCGCTTCACACTCGTCCGACCATCTGAACTGGGCACCCTTCTGTTTCAAACTGGTCATTGGGGATGCAATAGATGAGAACCCCTCCACGAACCGACGATAGTAGCCTACCAATCCCAAGAAACTCCGAATCTCTATAGCTTATGCGGGTCTAGGACAGTTCTTGACTACCTCAATCTTCTTCGAGTCAACCTGAATACTCTGTGCTGATACGACATGACAGAGGAATGCAACTGAACTCAACCAGAACTCACACTTCGAAAACTTTGCATATAGTTGACGGTCTTTCAGATTCTGAAGAACCAGCTTGAGAAGCTGCTCGTGCTCCTCCTAGCTACTTGAGTATATCAAAATATCATCAATGAAGACTATCATGAACGAGTCCAATTAAGGCATGAACACTCGGTTCGTCAAGTCCATAAAAGCAGTTGGGGCATTTGTCAACCCAAATGACATGACCAAAAACTCGTAATGCCCATACCGAGTGCGGAAAGCTATCTTAGGGACATCGGATGCCCTAATCCTCAACTGATAGTAGCCATATCTCATGTCTATCTTTGAAAATACCTTGGCACCTTGAAGCTGATCGAGCAAATCATCAATCCTCGGCAGTGGATACTTATTCTTGATTGTAAGCTTGTTCAATTTCCGGAATAGAAATGGGCTGGGTGCCCGGAGCCAAATCGATGCAGAAATCAATGTCCCTGTCGGGTGGCATCCCCCGCAGGTCTGAAGGTAAGACCTCATGAAACTCACGAACCACGGGTACCGAATCAATAGAGGGAACCCCAACACTGAAATCGCGCACATAAGCCAAATAAGCCAAACATCCATTCTCGACCATACGCCGAGCCTTCACGTACAAAATAACACTATGGGTAGAATGACCAGGAGTTCTTTTCCATTCCAAACGGGGAAAATCCGGTAAGGCTAAGGTCAGCGTCTTGGCATGGCAATCCAAGATAGCATGATATGGGGATAACTAGTACATCCCCAATATAACATAAAGGTCGACCATACCTAAAAGCAACAAATCAACACGGGTCTCAAGACCACCAATCACCACAACACAAGAACGATGGACCCGATCACCACTATAGAATCACCCACCGGTGTAGATACATAAATATGAGCACTCAGTGGATCACTAGGCATGACGGGGTGTGGTGCAAAATAATAGGTCACATACGAATACGTAGACCCTGGATAAAATAGCACTGAAGCATCCCTGTCACAAACCCGAATAGTACCTGTAATGACTGTATCTAAAGACTCAGCCTCTAGCCTGGCTGGAAGAGCATAACATCGAGGCTAGGCCCCACCACCCTGAACTACATCTATGGGACGACCGGCTGCTGGCTGGCCCCCACCTCTGGTGGCCTGACCTCTACCTCCACCTCTATTACCTCTACCCCAACCTCTAGCTGGCTGGGCATGCTATGGGACACCTGGTGCATGTACCATGGCACGAGAACCCTGATGCTGTGAACAACCTGATGCTCGAGGGAAAAATCTGGCTAGGTGACCCGGATCGCCACAAGTGTAACAAGACCTCGGCTACTGAGGAAACTATATTTGACCCTGTTGACCTGAATGACCACCCCAGAAACTCTGACGCGGCGGTGCACTGGTGGGAGCTGGTGGCGTAATATAAGGCTGCTAGTCAGAATAGTGCGTTTGATAACAACGAGCACCTGAAGTACCATGGGAAACCTGGAGAGCCGACTGAAAAGGTCTGGGAGGATGACCCCTACCTGAAGAATCCCTGCCCCTAGATGAGGCTCCACTGAAACGACCGAAATAGCGGGGCCTCTTGTCAACCCCTGACCACCACTCTGTGACAAAATGATCTCAATCCTCATGGCCACATTGGCCGCATCCTGGAACAATATATATGTACCTGACTCTCTTGCCATCTGAAGTCTGATAGGCCCGGCCAATCCCTTCATAAATCCTTGAACCCTCTCCCGATCGGTGGGATGTATCATAAGAGCATGTCGGGCTAGAGCGATTAACCTGGTCTTGTACTGAGTGACTAGCTTGGATCCCTACTGGAGACGCTCAAACTGCCTCTCAATGTCGTCTCTCTGAGTAATGGGAAGGAACTTCCCCAAAATTACATCCGGGAATTGAATCCAAGTCAAAGGTAAAGATCCAGCTGGTCTGGCTAGGAAATTGTCTCTCAACCAACTCTTGGTTGGGTCCGATAACCGAAAAGTAGCGAAGTCAACCCTGTTGAACTCCACTATGGCCGTGTTCCGAAGAACCTCATGGCAGCTGTCCAAATAATCCTGGGGGTCCTCTGATGGTGAACCAGTAAAACTAGTAGTGAATAACTTAGTGAACCTATCCAGTCTTCACAAAGCATCTGCTGACATAGACTCTCCCTCTACTACCGGTGCTGCAATACCCGGCTCAGCTACTCCCCCAGCCTGAGAGACGACTGATGCACTAGGAAGGAGACCTGCCTGTGCTACACTCTCCATGAGTCCAACTAGATGGACAAGGGCGTCCTGAAGCACTGGGGTAGCTATGAACCCCTCTGGGACCTAAGCTGGTCCAACTGGGACTGCCGGAACTGGGACCTCCTCGTCATACTCGACCTGAGGGTCCTCCACTGGGGCTGCTTCTCTAGGCTGAGCCCGGCCCTGGCCTCGGCCTCTAGCACGGCCTCGTCCTCGACCTTGACCACTCGTAGGAGCTGTAGAAGGAGTGTCGGGCTACTGAGCGGAACCAAGGGAAGCACGCGCCCTCTCCATCTACGAGAGAATAGAATATAAAATCAATCATTACTCATAAGTCATATCGCACGACAGAGATGAAATGAAATGTGGTGTCATCCTAACTTTGCAGCCTATGGGGATAAATACAGACGTCTCCGTACCGATCTCTTAGAATCTACCAAGTTTTCCGTGAGTTGTGAGAAATAAGTAACCTAGTGCTCTGATACAAACTTGTCACCCCTCGAAATCCCACCATCAGGCCTTGATGGCGCCTAACGTTGAACCCGCTACACAAGCCAATGTGTATAACTAAAGTAGCATAATAACCTCAATTTAACAGAATAAACTAAAACAGTTCACAATTAAACAACAGAAATAAATACGGTTTCAAGCTATGTAATGACAACATAATACGACGCATAAATTTTCCAAAACCTGGAGTCAGAAACTCATGAATTGTCTATAAGAGTGCTAAATACATGTCTGAAAGGAAATACATGGCCGTCTTTGAAACTAGAGGAAAAACAAGACAGAAGCGAAGACATAGGGATGGGAGAGACGCCAAGGCCCCCGAACGCCAGCGGGTATGCCTTGAAGCCTCAAGGATAAGCTGGAAGACACTCCCACTAATGATGTCCTCCGGGCCCAGCTGCGTAATCTACACGACATAAATAAGTGCAGGTGTAGCATCAGTACAACCAACCCCATGTACTGGTAAGTTCCTACCCTAACCTCGGCGAGGTAGTGACGAGGCTAGAACCAGAATACCAAATAAACATGTGCAGTTCAAATGAATATATATCCATATATACAACGGATAAGAAACAATTAATAAAGGAAGGGGAACATGCTGTGGGGAGATAACAGTTTCAAATAAGAAATCTCAAATAAAGAAAAGAACAACAAGGCCAGAATACCAATAAGGACCAGAAATCACAAACATGCACGACATCACCCTCCGTGCTTGTACTCTTATCCTCACTATGCAATGTATAATGTAATCAATGTAATTCATGGCACGTCATCACACTTCGTGCTTTTACTCTAGTCCTCAATATGCAATGTATAATGTAATCAATGTAAATCATGGCACGTCATCACCCTTCATGCATTTACTCTCGTCCTCACTGTGCAATGCATAATTCAATCAATGTAAATCATGGCACGACATCACCCTTCGTGCTTTTACTCTCTTTCCTCATAGTATAATCAACGAATATCAGTATAGAATGGTACATCGTACGGCATGGCATCACCCTTCGTGCTTTTACTCTCTTTCCTCATAGTATAATCAACGAATATCAGTATAGAATGGTACATCGTACGGCATGGCATCACCCTTCGTGCTTTTACTCTAGTCCTCAATATGCAATGTATAATGTAATCAATGTAAATCATCGCACGTCATCACCCTTCATGCATTTACTCTCGTCCTCACTGTGCAATGCATAATTCAAGCAATGTAAATCATGGCATGACATCACCCTTCGTGCTTTTACTCTAGTCCTCAATATGCAATGTATAATGTAATCAATGTAAATCATCGCACGTCATCACCCTTCATGCATTTACTCTCGTCCTCACTGTGCAATGCATAATTCAAGCAATGTAAATCATGGCATGACATCACCCTTCGTGCTTTTACTCTCTTTCCTCATAGTATAATCAACGAATATCAGTATAGAATGGTACATCGTACGGCATGGCATCACCCTTCGTGCTTTACACTATTACCTCACAATATCAAACAAAGCACAACATCACCCTTCGTGCATTAACACTATTCCTCACCCAAACATCAATCACAAACAAGGGCAAGGGAGTAAACAGAGTAGAAATAGTAATCCCGGAGTCAAATTTACTCATTTTAATATCAAATCTTAGTATTTTTCACAGAATTTCATATTTAAGCTGTCCGGCTGCGCGCCCGGAATGTGCAAGCAACTACAGATGAGGGTTTCAAGGCCTCGAAAGTACGGAATGGGTAATAAAATAGGTGATGACCCTTTGGGTTGTCACATTTATTTTATATATATTTTTAATTTTATGAATGAATTTGAAGCTGTATATTTATATTTTATAACTGTATAATTGTTTCTCATAATCATGAACGTTATGGACTATGGCTTAACGATAGTGTTAATATTATGTATGTCCTATATTTAAGCTTCGATTGCTATTACATCTTTTTTCTTCTCATTTCTTCTTTCTTCATAAATCTTATTCAGAATAAAATCATATCCATGTGATATTATTCGAAAAGAAAGCACTTTTACATAATATTTTTCAGGACTGGGAATGGTAATTCCAATCTAAAAATAGATCAAATTCCTCTATGACCCAACCTTTGGCTTGACTTTTACATTACCATGTTTATCCGGGCAAAGCCACACATGATTGCAACACACGTCCTCTATAACAATACAATCTACTATAAGTACAACGACAGTAACATTTGAATTTGTTGTTTCTACGATGGCTTTGGCTTTCATGATCTCAACTCCTATCAACTCCGGCCACTCATATTGAGTTGCCTCCCCGGGCAGCTTGCACTGATTGCCAACACAGGTGCATGGCTCACAAGGAGGGTATGGAGTTTTTGATTGAATTATAAGCATAAAGTAAGAAAAAAATAGAAATCCAAGAAGAAAAGAGGCTATATTTCTCTCCATGTTTAGGTTGTTTGTGATGTTATGATTATGGAGGAACTTTACCTTTTATAGGGCCATGAAACAATAATGTGTGAATTTTAACAATTACATTAGGATTAAATATAATATAATCAAAAGATTTTGCAATATAATATTAAAATACATTAAGAGATGTTATAATATATTTATGTTTATTCTACAATAGGATGTACATTAAAGGTAGAACATTTTAATTTGTGTTAGTTTAAGAATAATAATATTTGATTTACTTACCTTTAGTTTAGGATGTATAATGAAAGTAGCATATCTTCCCTTTTTTATGAATTTTGATTTTATTTTAGTTTAGTATTTAAAAATGTAAATTGCTTGCTCTTTGGAAATAATTTTGTTTTATTTCCTTTAGTTACCTTTATTTAGTAATGGACTATTCTACTATAGATCAACACAATAAAGAATTTTCGGTAACCACATTTGCGATGGACATGTCGCATTATGAAGGTGGGATGGGAGTGGCAAGCTTCATATTTGCGAAGCCGGCCTCGGAATAGCGAAGGGCAGCCTGAGTACTGGAGACCACATTTGTGGACACTTCATCATATTTGCGATGAAGGCTGATATCACATTTGCGATGTGTTAGTTGCATTTGCGGCATTGCCTGGGCTACTCAGCCTCCACATTTGCAAGCCATGGTGGGAAATGCAACTTCTACATTTGAGCGTATATTTGAGATTTCGAGACATAGTCTCATTTATCACATTTCTAGCCCTATCGAACTTAGGGCGTGTCATAAATGCGGTAGTCCCTTCCCATGAGCCCCAAACGCTAATGCAATCCATAGTTTGCAAATGCGATTGTTGTACCCCCCCAGCCCACTAAAACATGATACCCACCTCAAAAATATTTGATCTTGAAATATATAAGATTCACAAAGAAGTTCAGGAATCGCTAAAATAACGACCAAGGGTGTGATTCTAACCAACCAAATCGGAATGAAACAAAACTTCGCAAACAAATTTCAAATAATGAAAAAGGCAAATTCCAATTCCTGAATCCGATATCCCAACCTAATATCCATAATGTCAACCTACATTCAAACTTAGCATATTTCCAAACCTTCAAATTGCAAACTTTTGGAAAAACAAGAACAATAAACATTGGAACATCCCTATCAAATTTCGGGCATATTCCTATGTCAAAAATGATCATACAAACTTACTGGAACCATCAAAACTCCTTTCCGGGGAAGCCATCATCAATCCATTTAGGACTTGGAGGCATTATCTCTACGGTGTGCCTTGTGAGGTATTTACAGACCATCAGAGCCTTCAACACTTGTTAGAGAAAAAAGATCTAAATTTGAGGCAGCGGGTGTGGTTGGGCTATTAAATAACTATGATACTACCATTTTATATCAACTTGGGAAAGCCAATGTGGTTTCTGATTCCTTTAGTAGAATGGTCGTGAGCATGGGTAGCCTTGCAATATTCATGCTATTGAGAGACAAATTGTATCAGATGTTTAGGCCTTGTCTAATATTTTTGTGAGGACAGATGTTCGGAGACTAGTCGGATTCTAGCTTTCGTGGTTTCTTTATCTTCTTTATATGATCGCGACAGAGAGATTCAATATAACGACCCACATTTACTCGTCTTTAGGGACACAGTTCAGCACGGTGATGCCAAGGAGATTTCTATTGGAGATGATGGGGTTTTACGGATACATGATCGGATTTTTGGGTTCCCAATGTAGATGGGTTATCTGAGTTGATTCTTGAGAAGGTCGATAGTGCTAGGTATTCCATTTATCTACGTGCCGCAAATATGTGTCATGACTTGAGGTAGCACTATTGGCGGAGGATAATGAAGAAGGATATAATGGGGTTTGTAGCTGGATGCTTGAACCGTCAAAAGGTGAAATACGAGCATCAGAGGCCGGGTAGTTTAGCTTCAGAGTCTTGAGAGCCCTGAGTGTATAAGGGAGCATATCACCATGGACTTCGTAGTTGGGATCCCATGGATTTTGAGGAAGTTTGATGTTATTTTGGAAATTGTGGACCAGTTTGTATACGACTAAAATCGAAGTGGCCAATTTTATGGTCATTTCGATGCTCAGAAGGCTCGAAGGTTCAAGTTTTAGCATCGAGGGGGAATATCGAAGGTACTCGACTTCGAGGCAGTACAAATCGAAGGTCAACATGGAAAGGCGGGAAATTCCCAAGGGGCACGTCAGATTCCCCCTTATATATTAAGGGGACCCTTGACACTTTGTAGCACACATGATATTAAATACAGGAACAAGAACATCCTATGCTCTCTAACTAAAGCATTCTCTACAATTGCCTCATTAATTCATTGATTCTCATTTATTGTGTTCTTCAATTATACTTCATTTATTCCTTGTTATTGATCATAAATAGGCCATTATTAAGGGCTTAAATGATTTTATACTGTTATCGGTAAACCCTAGTCATGATTCTAAAGCTCGACCCTGAGGACCTTCTGACCACCCTCGAGACCGGTCTCTCCATTACTCGGTTTGCGTAATCTCATTTTCGTTCACTCTTATTTCATTTTTTTCACTTCATATTCATGATCTACTGCCTAAACAACATGTATTAAAATAGATCACACATTTTTAGAACCACATAATCAAATGTAATTGTAATTACCATTTTCAAGGCGAACAGTTTTGCGCCCACCGTGGGGCTAAAAATAATAGTGGTTGTTTTGGTGCTGGTTTTCTAAAAACACAAGCTATTCTTCACACTTTTTATTATCCAAGAATCTTCAGTTTTAGGTTAGAAAAATGTCTAACTCATTAAACGCACATGAAATCAATTGTCCTGAGGACCACAGAGAGAATGGAGCAACTATTTCAGGTGCAGGTGTACCACCGCAAAACCCTGAAGGGGCACCAGGGCAAATTCCTGTCGATGAAGGCTCACACAAGCTTTCGTGGTTTCTCTGTCTTCCTGATATGATCGCGTCAGAGATATTCAATATGACAACCTTCATTTTCTCGTTCTTAAGGACACAGTTCAGAACGGTGATGCCAAATGGGTTTCTACTGTAGATGATGGTATTTCGCGAGGTATTTTCAGATCATCAGAGACTTCAATACTTTCTCGTGAAAAATTATCTAAATTTTAGGTAGTTGAGGTGGTTGGGCTGTTAAAACACTATGATATTACCATTTTATATCATCCCGGGAATGATAATGTGGTGTCTAATGCCTTTAGTAGAAAGGCGGTAAGTATGTGTAGCCTTGCATGTATTCCAGCTGCTGAGAGACCACTTGAATCAGATGTTTAGGCGTTGTCCAATAATTTTGCAAGGATAGAAGCTCGGAGTCTAGTCGGGTTCTAGCTTTCATGGTTTCTCTTTCTTCCTTATATGATCACGTCAGAGAGATTGAATATAACGATCCCCATTTGCTCATTCTTAAGGACACAGTTCATCACGGTGATGCCAAGGAGGTTTGTATTGGATATGATGGGGTTTTGTTGCTGCATGGTCGGATTTTTGTGCCCTGTATAGATGGGTTACGTGAGTTGATTCTTGAGGAGGCCTATAGTTCGCGATATTCCATTCATCCGTATGCCGCAAAGATGTGTCATGACTTGAGGTAGAACCATTGGTGGAGGAGAATGAAGAATGATATAGTGGAGTTTGTAGCTTGATGTTTGAACTGTCAGAAGGTTAAGTACGAGAATCAGAGGCCGGGCGGTTTGCTTTAGAGGCTTGAAATACCTAAGTGGAAAAGGGAGCGTATCACCATGGACTTCGTAGTTGGCTCCCATGGACTTTGAAGAAGTTTGATGCTATTTGGCAAAATGTGGACCAATGTACTGAGTCCGCTCATTTTATTCCAGTTGGGACAACCTATTATTCAGAGTGGTTGGCTAAGATCTATACTTGCAAGATTGTTCACCTTCACAGTGTGCTAGGGTCCATTATTTTAGATTGGGCCATGTAGTTCACATTGAAATTCTGGAGCGCAGTGCACCGAGAGTTAGGCATATGGGTTCAGTTGAGTAAAACGATCAACACTTAGATGGACAGATAGACCAAGCGCACCATTCAAATATTAGAGGATATTCTAGTGCTTATGTCATGGATTTTGGGGGTTCTTGGGATCAGTTTCTACCACTTGCAAAGTTTTCCTACAACAACAACTACCAATCGATCATTCAGATGGCTCTGTACCAAATGTTGTATGGGAAGGAGTGTTGATCTCCAGTTGGCTTGTTTGAGCCGGGTGAGTCTATGCTTTGGGTACTGACATCAATTAGGATGCTTTGGACAAGGTTAAGTTAAATTAGGACCGTCTTCGCATGACACAATCTAGACAAAACAGTTACGCTGATCGGTAAAATCGTGATGTTGCCTACATGGTGGGAGAGAAGTTATTGCTTAGATTTTTACCCATCAAGGGTATAATGAGGTTCATGGAGAAGGGAAAGTTTAGCCCTTGGTATATTGGTCCTTCTGAGGTTCTTCAGAGGATTTGAGAGGTGGCTTGCAAGCTCGCATTGCCACCTAGTCTATCAAGTGTTCACCTAGTGTTTCATGTTTCCATGCACCCTAAAGTATTTTGATTATCCATCTCAAGTTTTGGAATTCAACACAATTCAGTTAGATCGAGATTTGAGTAATGATGTGGAGTTGGTGGCCATTTTGGATCGGTATTAGAAAAATATGGGAGACCGAGTGGGAGATGCAGTGAAGCTATCTACACCTACTTTATGCTCAAGGTATGATTCTAGACACATTCCAGGACGAACATATGTATAAGAGGGGGAGAATATAACGGCCTGGCCGGTCGTTTCGAGTATTGTAGCCCCGTTTCCCCAATTTATTGTCTATTATATGCTCGTTTCTTGTTACCTGACTTGTTGGGTAGTTGGTTTGGTTCCGGGGATGTTTAAGAATGAATTGTGACATTTAGTCCCAAGGTTGGTAGCCTAAGTTGAAAGAGTTGAGCAGATGTTGACTTATGTGTAATCGACTCTGGAATGGAGTTGTGTTATTTATGACATGTGTTTGAAATTTAAGGTAAATTAGAGTTGGTTTGATAAGTTTTGGCATCGATTGTAGAAGTTGGAAATACATTAATTTCATTAGGCTCTAATGGAGTTTCAAAAATCGAGACCGAATCATACCAAATTAACTCCGTATGACCTCAACATTTTCGCACTACTCTAAAATGACACAACAGACCTATTCCAGTTACCGGAATCAAAATCAAAACCCGGTATCAACGTAGTAAACTCTCGGTCAAAAGTCTCAAACTTTGAAACCATCAACATTCCAAATTTTGCAAAAAAGCCTCAAATTAACCTACGAACCTCGAAGTCAATATGCGGATCTACACCTAAGTCAAAAATTGCCATACGAAGCTGATGGAATAATCAAAACTCCATTCCGTAGAACTCCAATCCGTAGTGGTCTACACAAAAGTCAAACTCTAGTAAGCTTTATCAACTAAATCATCGAACAATCCAACCACCCCGACAAGTCACACAACAAAAATTGAACATAGACGAGTCAATAAATAGTGGAAGGAGGATACAATACACAAAACCGTCGATGGGTCCTTAAATCTGATCGACCGTCGAGTTGTAGGTCTCCACTTTTGCGTCGTTAGCTTCTATCTTCTTTTCACCCGATTCAATCTTCTTTGCGAGGTTTTCGAGCATATTCATAATGGCGAGGTCGGCTGCTGAACCATTATTGCTCGATATTTCTGGTGCATGTTCGGCTCGAGGAGCCGTTTCTGGCGGTGCTGTGCTTGGGGTTCTGTGATGGCTTTGTAGATGAGCAATAGCCACATGTTGTGCCTACAACGTTACGAAAATTACCTGAAGGCTAATTGACCTTTCCCTTGGAGCAAGGGCTCCCTATGCTTCACGTTGGTCTCCTTCACTATATGAGAGCTCATATCGACATGTTGAGCATTGCGTGAGCCTTCATCAACAGGAATTTGCACTGGTGTCCATTCAGGGTTTTGTGGTGGCATACCGGCACCTAAAGCAGCTGCGCCATTCTCTCCGTTGTCCTCAAGACCGTTGTTTTTATGTGGGTTCACTGAGTTAGACATTTTATGACGTGTAATTGAAGATTCTTGGGCAAGAAAGAGTGTGAAGAACAACTTGTGTTTTTAGAAAATCGGCACTAAAACAATCACTATTATTTTTAGCCCCACGGTGGCCGCCGAACTATTTACATTGAAATTGGTAATTACAATTTTATTTGATTATGAGGTTCTTAAAATACGTGATCTATTTCAATATTGGTTGTTTAGGAAGTAGATGCTAAGTGATAAGTGATAAAATGATATAAGAGCAAAAGGCAAACAGATCGAGCAAACCCAGCAACGGAGGGGCTGGTCTCGAGGTTGGTCGAAGCGGGCCTTGAGGTCGAGCTGAGGAGATTCACAAGGGCTGTCGAGAACAATATAATAGAACTAAAGGCCTAAATAATGGCCTATATACGATCAATAACAAGTAATAAATCAAGAACAAGTCCAGAACACGATAAATCAAAAACAATAAATCACTTAAGCTATTGTAGAGATTGTTTTTGTTAGAGAGCAGAGGATGTTCTTATTCTTGAATTGAATCTCATGTGTGTTACAAAGTGAAAAGGGTCCCCTTTATATACGAGGAGGAATCCCAAGATAGCATATGTGTAATTAATGCAAAGAGATATGGCTTGTACAACCATTTAATGCCACGGTACGAGCTTGTACTATTTTGTGCATTTTGTCAGCTTTAACCACGTGCACCTTGGGAATTTCCGGCCTTTCCATGTTGATCTTCAATTTGAACTACCTCGAGGCCGAGGGCCTTCGATATTCCCCCTCCATGTCAAAACTCGAGCCCTTGAGCCTTCCGAGCGTCGTAATGACCGTAAAATCGGGCTCTCCAATTTTACCCGTATATAGATCGTCCCCGTGTTTCTTAGAATGAAGATATAAGAAAAGGTCTTTACTTTTTTTCTTGTTCCACACTCCTATTATGATGTAAGTGCCTTCAAATCCATGGTGTGACATAAAAAGCTACGCAAACGTCGCCGTCAACACAATTTTTCATAAGCCCATGAACCGTTATTGGTTCCACCTTCCCACTTCAATGCCTGCCCAAATGGGCTTCTATAAATACTTCAATCACTTGCCTTTTCACAACTTTACATCTTCTTCAATCCTTCATACCTTTACCAAGTGCTTTCCATTCTCACCTTCTGTCTGCATTAGCTTTTTTGTCTTCCTTCTTCAAAACTCGATTATAATCATGGAAAAAACATCAAAAATTGTACAACAAAAGGATGGGGCCGCTTCTTTATCACATCTGCGTAGGGGCAAGACAAAAACTCTTCCTACCATTGATCAATGCATCTCTGGCCCCTTCAACACCATCTCCGACTTCACGATTGAAAAAAAACCCCTTATACACCGTGCCGATGTGAGCCCATGTCTCGATATATAAGTGTAGTGATCGATACTGAGAGGGTAAAGATGGACTTCCATTGGGGGTGGCAGCGCGAGTAGAAATCCCTACAGCTGATAAAAGAATAGTCCCGCATAGGCCTGACTTTCTGAGTGTATATGCATACCCATTTTCCTTAGGCCTCGTAAATTATTCTTCTCAACCGATTCACCCAGTTATTCTTGATTTTTGCTATCAATACCGAGTGACACTCGGTCAGATCTATCCTTCTTTTTGGAAGATTGTGTATATGTATCGACATATTACCAAAATGGTCGAGGGAATGACTTTCACCCCCGACCATTTTATCAGATTGTACAACCCTCGACTCTTCCGTGGGGGCTTAATTAAACTGCACTGTCGATTAGCTAAGGAATTCTTTGCATGTATCGATGACGACAAAGATCAGGGGTTGATGGGCTGATTCCTTAGAATCAAAACTTTGGACATCATCCCTGCAGACAGAATACCATTTCTGGAGGAATGGAATATGAAATGTAAGTACTCCTGAATTGAGTATGCTTTTGCCGTCTCTTTCTATTTCGACTAGTTTTCATCTAATTGTGCAGCCACTTTATGGTTCCCGGACGCGGTCCAAGACCTCTTGGGGTGGATCGGACTTTTGGACTCCGCCTTTCCATATATCAAACACAAATGGCGTGAGCTGGCTAAAACAAGGTGGTAGGCAAAGAACCACGGTATGCTCTTGTTGTTATTATTTCCTCATTCTTTGTAAGAACTTTTCATGGTGATGTTTTTAGACAATAATGTTTGTGCGGGCATTGGTGAAGGCATGTTGATGAGGCCGCCCCTACCTGGTGAGGAAGAGGCCCCGAAGACCACATGTGATAAAAAAGGAAGAAGGAGGCCTTGGCAGAGTCCCCAAAATCAAGAAGGTGAAAGGCTCAGAAGCCTAGGACCGATGCCACGGTCTTGTCCTCGAAGACCACTGAGAGCCTGAGGGCAGAAGAAGAGAGCGATGATGCCTGCCCTTTGGTAAAAAGAGCAAAACTAAGCATTGAGGCTTCGAAAGCTGCTGGGTAGTCATCTACTGAGTTAGAGGCGGCCGATGCGGACCTGCCATGCGTAGAGAAGACCCTCGAGGAGAGTTTGGTGCAGCCCCCGAGATGCTCATCGAACATGGAACAGTCCGTGTTGAGGAGCTCAGAGGGATGGCTACTGGAGATTTCCGAGATGAAGAAGAAACCTCAATAGAAGCCGATGCCGCAGGGGGATACCAGATGGCCAAGTTAGGGGTGTTCCCACTCTAGAGACCTCTTGTGGAGAGGATGATGCCTTTGTAGACTAATTCGAGGGGGTAGATAAGGAGAACAATGTTGATTCCCCAGTTTCTCTTGAGGAAGCCGAGAGTCTCCAAAAGCAGGTGACACTTGAAAAATAATATGCTATTCTTTGATTGTCTATTCTTTTTTTCTGATTTCCATTCTCTATGCTACAGGTCAAGAAGTTTTATGACAAAGTCTTCACCAAGATGCAAATGAGTTGACTCATCACGGAGAGAAGCTTGAGAAGCTTATGTCGGAGTCCGTCGAGATGGAAGCTTTATGCACTCTAAAGGAGAAGGAATTGACCTCCGGGCAAGCTCAGAGAGAGCACTTCGGGAGAGGGCCGACTTCATGGAGCAGGTATGCCGGTACCCATACTTCTATATTTAGTTGCGATGTTTGGTGCCGATTGGCTTATTTTCTGTTTTTCAGATTAGACAGAAGGACGCCCTGGTGGAGCGGCTTCAAGAGGAGGTTGCGGCCAAACATGCCGAAATCCTAGAGCTAGCTCGGCTGAATCATGACGCGGCTTCAGAGATAGAGGCGCTTCGGGGGAAGCTATCCTCGGTTCAAGAATTTCTTCGAGGTGCTCAGGAGGAGGCTGCTGCACTATCTACGGCCAAGTCTGAGGCTAATGAATATATCTACTCATATACGATAGATGCTGCTGCTGCGAATGATCGGGTTAGGGAGGTATCTGAGAAGGCCGAGTTAAAGCTGTCTCCGATAAATGGTTATGCATGATTCAAGCTAGGAGGCAAGCCATCGAGGAAGTGAGCACTAAGGGCGTCGACCTCTCTACTGATATCGAAGAAGCCAGGGCCCTAGAGAAAGAAACGGAAATGCCGACTACGTCGGATGAGGGCCTTCAAATCAACTCGGATAGCAGCGAAGGCGAAGAGTAGATTCTCCTACTATTTTGCTTTATTTTCTCCTTATCTATATGGGACCCTCGGGGGAACTTTTGTAAAAATAGCATGGTAAATGTATTTCGTGAAATAAAATACCTCTTAGCTATATATCTACAAACTTTGTCTTGCAATGTTTGCGTAAAAGTTGACTTTCAAGCTTCGTCCTTTAGCACTTCGGATCCCGGACATGCAATAAAGGACCCCCCTCGAGATCGGACGCCTTATCGAGGTTAGGTAGGAGTGTGAGCTTCGGTCCCTCAAATTCTATATGACAGTGTCATTTGTGTGATGTGACCGTGAAGTGGCCGAGGTGGACCCACCAGTACACTTCCCCAAATGTCATGACGATTTTGTCATCAACTGAATGGCTTCAAAAGTAGTTGGTTAGCCACATATTGCTCTATATATATTCTTGTCTTTCCTTTCAACTTTCTCTTTCCTTTCTCATTTTCGTGAAAACTGCTTTTATTCCTTCCTATTTATCTTTGCTTGAGTAGTTATGGTTGTCGTGCCCAAATCTGTTCACCAAGAAGAGGAGAAACATTATTCTGCATCTTGCCCCGCCGGCGTATGGTGAGTTGACCTTGAGCTGCTTTGCCTTGAACAAAGATTTTGCATTGGAGAAACCTTTCGACGCCCCAGGCCATCGAGAGCATTCCTCGACAGGCACATAGGCATAGAACCATCCTTATTCTTCACAAAAAAAAAACATGAGCACCCCAAGGTGGCACGCTGGGCCGAATGATGCCCTTATCAAGTAATTCCTGTAATTGTTCCTTCAACTCCTTCAACTTAGGAGGGGGTGTACATCTAGGAGGAATAGATATGGGTTGATTTCCTAGCAAAAAATCAATGCCAAAATCAATATCTCTTTCGGGCGACATGCTCGGAAGATCATCTGTATACACATCAGTGAATTCCCTCACTACTATGATAGACTCAATTGTAGGGGTATCAATACTAACATCTGTCACATATGTTATCTACACGTCACACCCCTTCTCAACCATTCTTTAATCTTTAATAAATTAAATAACTCAGCTAGGAGTGTAATCGAAGGTACCCCTCCACTCTAATCACGCTAAATGTGGCATAGCCAGCGTCACGGTCTTGGCGTGTCAATGAAGAATATCATATTTGAGCGACAACCAGTCCATGCCCAATAATATCAAAGCCTACTGATGCGTGGCTAGATTTCATGGTTTAACACGTTATATGCCTTACATTTTATGTGCGTTAATGGTAAAAATACACTTTTATGTGCATAATGGAGTCTATTTTATGTGTAGGTGAATTGGAGATGGAAGCCGAGCTAAATGGATGAAAATACGTCAAAAATACGCTCAAGGGGCGAAGAGGAGTGTACCGGGCCATAGCCAGGCGTTTGAGCCTTAAGGTCAGGCCTGGCCTGGCTTTATCTATGCGTTTGAGCCTTAAAGGTGGAGTTTGGCTTAATATACGTTTGAGGTTGAATGCGAAAGTATATGTATTAATGTTCTTAGAAAGGTGTAGTCACTCTTATATCACAATGTATCCTACCCGTCCCGCAGCCTACATTAGAACCAAATAAAGTCTTACTTGATCCTAGACTTAATGAACTCGATTAGTAGAGTAGTACACTACGGGCAAGCCTATGGTGCATCTTTTATGGCATATGAATATTATTTCTGAGAGCAAGTGAATTATTTTTTTCTTGAGTTCCTAAGTGTTCTTAAATTTTATTGTGTGAGGAACTAGCTCTTTGATTTGGTGAGGGCACATGATTTATGAAGGAAAGGTAATGTTGTTGACCTCTATGTTAGAGTAGTGAGTGAATTGTGAATAAAGCATGGTATATGTGAGTCGATTATTATGGCGAGGATGTCACACCTTTGTGCTTAAAGTGTTCTAAAAATTCTTGGTATAACGTGTTAAGGGATTTGCTTAATAAGTTGTGCACATGAGTGTAATTTGATTGCTCGAGGACGAGAAAATGTTTAAGTTTGTGGTATTGATGCGTTGCTAGATTTCATGGTTTAACACGTTATATAACCTACATTTTATGTGCATTAATGATAAAAATACACTTTTTATGTGCATAATGGAGTCTATTTCATGTGTAGGTGAATTGGATATGGAAGCCGAGCTAAATGGATGTACGTCGAAAATACGCTCAAGGGGCGAAGAGGAGTGTATCGGGCCATAGCCGGGCGTTTGAGCCTTAAGGCCAGGTCTGGCCTGGCTTTATCCAGGCGTTTGAGCCTTAAGGCCAGGCCTAGCCTGGCGTTACCCAGGCCTTAGAGCCATAACGCCAGGCCTGGTCTGGCTTTATCCAGGCGTTAGGACAATAAAGCTAGGTCCCAGGTTTGGTCCAATTTGAGTTTTTGAAGATTTTAAGTGTTTCCCGATTTGAATAGAAGTCTCCTACATGTTTAGGGTTTATCCCAAACATATAAATAGACCCAAAAACACAAATTGAATAGGAGATTCCATTAGAGATAAGAGACGCCTGTGGAATACGGCTCAGAGAAGCAAAACATTGATTG